>JAXIVJ010013402.1:0-37306 GCA_036785665.1 Chirona hameri | reverse complement strand
ATTCGCAACCCCATACATAAGCGTAGAAACAGGCGGGGCCGGAGAGAAATGCCCCCCACTTCTAGGCTTCGGGATCCTTTTGAGCCGTTCCTCCCTCTTCGGTCGCTGGTATTGGTTCAATATCCGTCCGCCCGAGTGAAGTCCGCCCCGTAGCTCAGTCGGAAGAGCGCTAGACTATAGAATGATCTGCCCCCCCCCCCCCCTACACGGTAACGTGGGTTCGAGTCGCTTCGGCGCTCGATATTTTAGTTCTGGTGGGGATGACCTGTGGCAGGTGGCAGCGGCCGCATGCAAGGTCAGAAGAAGTCAATGTACCGGGCGGCATATTTGGAAATGTCGAATACAAAATCCAGACCTATCATACTTAGAGAGCCATAAGTCAGTCAAAAATATAGATATTGGTTTGAAATTCGGTTTTGGCATCGTCCATACATCGTTCTACAATATATATTACAATTGTGTAGTATGTTTGAAAATTGTGATTTTGTGGATTTTTTTTCTCTCCACAAAATCACAAATTTCAAACATATTAAAAAAACAAACGGAATATACATTGGAGAGCCAAGTATTGACGATGCCCACACCGAATTACAAAGCAATATTTATATTTTTCACTTACTATAGCTCCCTAAGTATGATAGGTCTGGATTTTGTATTCGACATTTCCAAATATGAGGCCGGGCGAACCTTTGTCTTTGCGAACCCTTTAGATCCATCCACCTTTGGGTGATTAATCCCTCTATGATCGCTCGTATTGATTTAAATATCATTACTTAACTCGCGCCCCGCTGAGGGACGCAGAATCTGTCCCCTTCCCGAATTTGATCAATAACTTAAAAACTGTTTCAGATATCAACACCAAACTTTGGTGATATTTATGCTACATCAATTGTACACAATCCTGCAAAAGTTCCATGAAGTCAGTCAAATACTTTGGGAGATAATGACATTTTAGTGATGTCATGTCACGCCGTTCTTGGTGAAATAACGATACATGTTTGAAAATTAGTATAAATCGAGTTTTGAAGCAAATTGGAAGTAAAAAGCGCCAAAGGAAAGTAAATGACATCCTCTTGAAAATGCTGCTATCAGATTTGTTTGCCCCCCCCCATAATATAAAACCAATTTGGGAAGTTGTACACAAAAAAAAGTATTAAAGCCAGTAAGGCGCCGTAGTTGGCGATGAACGAGCGAGGGCGAAGAAAATGTATGGGGAATTTCAACTCGATCGGGCAAGTAGTTTCTGAGATACAAAAAAGGGTGCGCACGTGCGCACGTGCAGAGGCACCCACCTTTGACTTGTGGAAAAGTGGGGGCTGAGAGGTCCCTAACCACACACCAAATTTGAACACAATCGGCTCAGCCGTTCCAGATATATAGAATAGGGGTGTGCACGTGCGCACGTGAAAAGCCATCCCACCTCTAACTTGTGGAAAGGCGGCGGCTGAGAGGTCCCTAACCACACATTAAATTTGAACACAATCGGCTCAGCCGTTCCTGAGATACAGAATAGGGGTGTGCACGTGCGCACGTGCAGAGGCACTCACCCCTGACTTGTGAGAAACTGGCGGATGAGAGGTCCCTAACAACACACCAAATTTGAACACAATTGGCTCAGCCGTTCCTGAGATATATAATAGGGGTGTGCACGTACCCACGTGCAGTCACACCACCCCTGAGTTGTGTGAAACTGGCGGCTGAGGGGTGTGTGTGTGTGTGTGGTTAGGGAACCACACACGGAATTTGCACATAATCTGCCCAGCCGTTGCGGAGTTATTGCGAGAAAATACTTTTCAACACCCCTCACGCGGCACGCGCCACGCGCAGTGGTAGTCACCCACATGAGTCGGCACTGGTCTCAAACAGGGTAGGTCAAACAGGGACTGCTAAGCAAAGAAGTCCGCTTGTCAACAGGACGTGCGGTTGCCGAGATATGAGCTTCTCAAAAGCGTCGCCACGGGCCGGGCCGGGCCGAGTCGGGCCGCTCATAATCAGATGTTTACCATACACCACAGAAGGTATTCCGTTATTACGCGCTCGCTCGTAATAACGGAATACTTATTTGAGGACCAAGCGTAGAACACACCTAAGCCTATTTTCAAACAAATTGGTCATGTCTAATTGACTTATGACTCCACACGTATGACTAATTTGAAATATCTCGCGTATGTTTTAGATGCGTCTTAATTGCGAACTTTCAATTGCCGCCTTGCGGTTCTCGCTGCGATTATTAGTTCGGAAGATAATGAGGGGGGTAGAATCTGACCCCCCATGTGTTCGACTGAAGATCCCAGCGGAGCGCGGGTTAACAGTTGTCAGAAACGCTGAATTCACAATTCTAAATTGCCATGACCTATTTTGGATACTCTTCACTCGACGGATATTAACAAAAATAGTCCAAATATTTGAATGGATGAATTTCTGGGATCACAACCCTATGCTAAGCAGAGCTTGTTGTGTGGGCCCTGACCCCTACCACCCGATGACGTACTTCCATTTTTCAACGGCAGAATTTAGTGGCGAATGTTTAACGTGCTCGAAGTTGGAACACGATCCGCCCAGCTCCTGATTTCATCTGACCTGTTTGCGGCCGCTGCCAACGACCGCGGGTCATCCCGGTCAGGAGCGAATTTCGAACGCAGAAGCGACTCGAACCCACCTTGCCAGGGTGGGCGAATTTCCAGCCCGACGCTCCAGAGGCGGATCCAGGGGGGGGGGGGCAAAATGGGCAATTGCCCCTCCCCCCAAACGAAAAGTCGGGGGCAAAGGTATGTTTTTAACCCCCCACAGTTGGAGTAAAAGTTGTCATTTTTATCTTTCCAAAATGCATTTAGCTGTTTTAAGCAACTACAATTTGCTTTAAAAAAAATTGCACATACAATTTGTGTATAATTAATATCGAAGTAAAGCCGAGCGACTGTAATTGGTCTGTTACGTTATGCTTCGGAAAGATGTTAATATTTGCGTTGCCTTGTGACAATCCCTGACTGATGTATCCGTCCAACTGTTGTCTGTACATGGTCAGTAGAGATCCAGGAAATCTGGAAAATATGTCCAGACTATGTGCAGCACCATTCAAGAATTCAAGTCTCCTCTCACATCATATCGTAGGAAACAAAAATTAAATGCAGGAGTCCCTCCAAAAGGACCTTGACGAAATTTACAAGTACGGTGACAACTGGCTCACAACATTTAACTCAAAAAAGACAATACAGCAACACTTTACTAACCGGAAAGAGAAATTCATCCCTCAATTAACATTTGGTGCAACACCCATTCCAGTTGTGACAAAACATAAACACTTGGGAATCACAATCTCGGAAGATCTAAGATTTCATGACCACATTAATGACATCATTAGGAAAGTCAATATAAGTCTAAGTCCGCTCTACCCCATTGCTCCCTACCTACCCAGGTCAATATTAAACCAAATCTACATGACTCATCTGATGCCATACTTCGACTACGGAGACGTAATTTACGACGGCTTACTAACAATGGACGACACTTTGCGACTGGAAAGACTGCAGAACAGGGCTGCAAGACTCGTGACTGCGACACTACCCAGAACCTCGACTGACAATCTGAGACGAGAGCTTGGATGGACCTCACTAAAAACAAGGCGTGAAATCCACAGAATGACATTTTTCAATCGGCTGACGTCTGGTGATACTCCGGCCTATATCCATCGACTACTGCCCTCCGACCGGAACAATCCCGACAAACGGACACTTCGCAACGCCCACCAGAGAACTGAATTTACCTTCAGAACCTGCCTATTCAAAAACTCTTTCCTGCCTAGCACCACACAACTAACGAACAAGCTACCTCAAAGCATCGGAGAGATTAGCTCTCAATCCCTTTTCAAAAAGCGACTGAGAGATCACTCAAAAATAGAAAAACCACCTAATTACTATACATTTGGCTCGAAAACAAATATTTCACTTTTAACGCGCATGAGGGTAGGAATGCCTTAACTGTCATACTTACCAAATACAAAAAAACGAATCTCCCTACTGTGACTGTGGTCAAGGCCGAAACAATGAGGACGCAGGGCACTATCTTTTGGCTTGTTCAAAGTATGCATTTCCGAGAGAGATAATGACAACAAAAGTAAATGCAATCATGAAGCTTGAGTTTAATTGCATGAATCGCAAAGGGAAATTGGATATCTTGCTCCATGGTAGGACGTTGAGCCCGGAGGATGACTTCGCGGTAGCACATGCGGTTTACCAATTCATTAATGCAACCAAGCGTTTTGGTACCTAGACCCAACCTACAGCGGTTAATCAGGGCGGTGGGTCGGTGACTGCCAGGTCACGTGACCGGGTGGCCGCTGGGCCCGCTGCCCGGATACAACCGTGACCTCTGCGACCCGGCCAGTCCTGCGACCGCCGGCGCCAGTGCTAGTCCGCTACAGTGCAGCGGTGTGCGTGGTGGCGGGCGGCGGCTGCGAGACGTCGGGCGGCACCCCACTGACATGTGTATGTAGGCTTGAAAGGTGTCGCGATGTAAGTGCATTCTTGCACTTTTACACCAATCGAGGTCATGTACCTGTACATTGAGAATGGCTGACTGATGACAAATATATGAGATGAGATGAGATGAGATGAGAGATGTAGTGTGCCGAGTTGCAATTTGTAACGTTTCGCTGTTATCAACGCTGGCATTTACTCTACTCGCTGCATGCTGAAATATCCCGATATTGGCAATGTGTTCGGATTGCGAACCTACGCACCATTGCTACACCTCTGTTGTCACTGTCCAGGAACGTAGGAACGTCACGAAAAGTGAGGGGGGAGGGGGGCAGTGAAACCGTGATCTCGTTTTGAGAGTACCCCAACCCCCCTATGGAAGATGTCTTTGCAGATTTGGGCTGTTCTCGTCTTGGCGAACCTTTTGCCATCAAAACACTTTTCTCACTAAGCAAAAATAAATATTTTAGCAAAAAAATGGCCGAAAAGTGAGGGGCCATGCCCCCCTCCCCCCCGGCCCCCTGTTCCTACGCCTATGTCACTGTCGTTATATTTTTCATCAAATGCCAGTACGCAGGTATGGATTTACTGCATCTCTTATGGCATGTAATGCTATCTGACATTGTCCTGTCCTCCCATCCTTTCCATATATAGCGATTTCCTTTCAGTACGAGCACGTTGTATACAACTCCGCAAGAATATTTTGTCTTACCATTGTCAGTAGGATGATCAAACGGCCGCTGACGAGCCGTCTCCAAAGATGAATTTGTAATACCCTCATTCGTAACGCTTTGGTTCTCCACAGCATGCGGACACGTGCATAACCGCCGGCCGTGGCACAGATCAGCTGCAGCCTGCTCTGATATTTTGTGACCCGCGCCCTTCAACCTACTCCGTCCTCTCATCCCAAGTCGTCCTGGGTATGTACCCTACCAGCATGCACGGATGTTATAAATTGATGTTATTAAAGCTGGAAATGTGCACTTTCTCGTTTTTCCACATTTTGCTTGAGACGATCCTATCACATCCTTGCTAGCTGCCACTGGATCAGCATGCATCTTGTTTGTGCGCTTTACCGAGTAACGCCAACCGTCACCAAACATATGGAAAGAGTGAAATTGGAACCTCAAACGCATTCACATTCAGACATTTTTAGCACATCCAGCCGGGACAGTGATACCAGTTGTGCCCTGTGGTACGAAGAGTTTCATGCCAAATCCTTCGTTGAATATTTTACACAGATACATTCATATATACTTTCGCTGAAGTTAACGTTTTAGCTCTGGTTGTATTTCGTATTTTCATAAAGATATTCCTAGCCTATATGTCCATTGAGATATTCAGTTTTGTTAAAGGGTTAGCGTTTAATGCTCATCGTTTTCACCTTCGAGCATCTGAATCACTTATGACTCTTGATGACGACGTGGCAGTAAGTGACATCCAGATCGTGGAGAGGCTCATATTTGGGATGGGAGCGTAGCTCCATGTATGTGTTACAAGTCTGTCATATTTTGATAATTTAGTGAGCACTTTAAATTATCGTACGAACGCAAATGGGGCGTAATAGCCGAGTAGTTAAGACGTCTGGCTCGCACGTGGGGAGCCCGTGTATCGAACCCCGGTAGAGCTATGGCCCCTGGGCGCTAATATGACCAATGTGTTCGCTGGCGAGTCCATAAGAGTTGGCGACCAAGTGGGTCGTCAATTCTTTTATAAAAAAAGGAAAAGGATCGTACGAACGCTAAATGTATAACCGTATTTTCTGGAAGTGATATGTTATACCACGTTATGGTTATCCAGATTTGTTCACACGGTTCATTTGGTCGTCTTATGATCCTATTCCTATGTAACACAAGTTAAATTAGGCTACAAACCTGACCCGGTAAACAACAGGCGAGCGTTCCGCGCATTTGCCGCTCGTCGGTGCACGGAGAGCTGTGACAAAACGATAACGGAGACGCCAAATGTCCTCGTTTGAAGCAGGTTCATTCCTACCTTTGGGTAAATAAATAACACTTTAATTTCTATGTCCGTTTAATATCATCTTTAGAACTTGCGTCAGCATATTGATACAGTATTTTATATATGCTTAGGCGTTACTTTTTTACATCCTATCGTTTGTGTGGTACCGTTATGACACAGCCATCTCCAAAACAGGTGCTTGTCAGTTATCGGCTCTCAACATCAGAGTCTTTGCAACGAAATTTGGGTATCTGAAGGCCAGGTACGTAGCTAAAGGGGGGCACGGGGATCCCCACAGAGCAAAACACATTTACACTAGAGATTTTCGGACGACCCGACCCTACCCCCCGTCAACAACATTGATACAAATTCTGGCTACGTGCCTGCTGAAGGCCAAAAAGTTTTGCCCCCCCCCCCAAACTGAGCGGCTGGATCCGCCCATGCGACGCTCTACCAACTGAGCTACGTGAGCGGAGATGAAGTGTGAGGTCACTAAAAATAACTTTTCACCATTTCTAAAGTATAAATAATTTTACGGTTGGCCAGTGGCGGATCTACGTTAGGGAAAAACAGGCACATGTCCCCCAAACAAAAACAAAATCGGTAGGCAAACGTAAGTTTTTGCCCCCCCCCCCCCCCAA
Source organism: Chirona hameri (assembly GCA_036785665.1). Taxonomy (NCBI): domain Eukaryota; kingdom Metazoa; phylum Arthropoda; class Thecostraca; order Balanomorpha; family Balanidae; genus Chirona; species Chirona hameri. Next base: position 30,228 of record JAXIVJ010013402.1, on the reverse strand, counting down.
CCGTTCTGGATGGTTGCTATTTTTTTCCCCCGGGAATTCGTATACCCCCGGTCAACGACTCTTTCGTGCTGACGACCCGACGCCACCCCCCCCCCCCCTTCCCGGTCAATAACTTTTCGCTGACGAAACAGAGCGAAATTTCCCCTCCCACCATACAAAAACTCGAAATCTAGATGCGCCACTGAGGCTGCCCCCCCCCCCACTTTTCAAAACGTTCCTACGGCCATGAGTGTGAAAATGTATACCATGTTAAATACAAATGTCTACGAATTGATCTTCAAAATGGTGTATTGCAACAATGTATTTAATGCATCTTTTTGATTTATTGAAGTTAAAATGTGGTACATTTTTTTCATTCCATGTACAAACTTGATTTCGTAAACGATGCTTATGTTTTTTTTTTTTTAATCGGGCACTATAATTTTTCTGCCAATTTCAGGCGTTCAGGGAGGGTCCCTTTGCCCCCCCCCCCTCCCAGCCTGGATCCGCCAGTGTCAGCAACCCTCGCTGGGTCAGCGACCTCCTGACCCATGAGAGCACGGCAAGATTTCCGCTCCGCTTCAATCGTGCAGAGCCGTTGCTCGGCTATAAATCTCGATCGCCGACGTGCCGAATCAAACGCACTTCTCGGCACCGAGACGTTCAGTGAGACAAACGGGCGCAGTTCTGGTGCCGCGAGCGACACTAATGCACCTCAACTCTGCCATTAGAGCTCACGAGGCGGTCACAAACCAGCAGCGCGGCACCATGCAGTGTCAGGGCGGCGGCCGAGTCCAGCTGAGGTCGCCTGACCGCGCCATGCGCAGCTGCGGGGCGCGGCGGTCACTGACCAGGGCCGCAGCTCCACAGCTGTGGGAAACTATAGCCGCAGCTCGACAGCTGTGGGAAACTATAGCCGCAGCTCCACAGATGTGGGAAACTATAGCAGCAGCTCGACAGCTGTGGGAAACTATAGCCGCAGCTCCACAGCTGTGGGAAACTATAGCAGCAGCTCGACAGCTGTGGGAAACTATAGCCGCAGCTCCACAGCTGCGGGAAACTATTACAGCAGCTCGACAACTGTGGGAAACTATAGCAGCAGCTCCACAGCTGTGGGAAACTATAGCCGCAGCTCCACAGCTGTGGGAAACTATAGCAGCAGCTCGACAACTGTGCTGAAGCTCGATAGCTGTTGGAGACCAGTGCTGCACCTTGATAGCTATGAGAGGCTGGCGGCTGCAGTTCGACGTTCCGTGGGAGATCAGGCGGGCAGCTCGGCGCTGCACGGGACTGGCAGCTATACAGTTTGACAGCTCTGCTGCAGCTCGGCGCTGCAGGAGGCCGGCAGAGCGCCCGATCGCCGTGGAGATTGCCCGGATCGGATCCGTCGGCACTGCTGTGGGATGATGGTGGCCGAAGGATGATGGCGGCCGGCCGGGAAGGTGAAGGTCATCCGAACTGCAGTGAACGAGATCAAGGTCGACGTCGCTCAAATGGCGGGCGTACGGAACGAAGGTTCAACGAAACCGGATGCCTGTCTCTAGAGAGTTGTGTGATCAAAGGGGCTCGACGAGTTTGAATTTCAGCTAAACAACGCACCTTTCAGGCAGCACAAGACAGATATCAAAAACGTCCGAAAGCACCAAAGTGGATGATGGTGGTTTAACTTTTTTCAATATTTTTCGTATTCTTCGCTGTTAACCGTGCTTATGAAGAAAATGCACTTAACAACTATTGACAAACTAAAGTCACCTTGTGTCTAGATATTCCATGCAAATATTTACGTACTACCTACAAGAGCATTGAAACGTGCATTTTGTGCGCATGCATGGATGCTGATAGAACGCTGGAAAACGAAGGTAGTATGCAACTATAAACTATAATATGTCTTAACAAGCCCCCTGGAAGGCCTCTGATAATTACACGCCCTGAAGGGGGGGGGGGGGGATTTCGTCCCCCCTTAAAATCGCTAAAACCACGCAACGTAGCGACGAGCGGAAGATGGCGTTAGATAGCTCAAGACAAGCTCTATCAAAAGTCCATCGGTCTTTTTTAGGTCAGGTACATATTGAGGTCATCAAAGGTCAGATTTTCCAGTTTTAGGACTTCGCTCCAGAAACCCCAAAATATCTCGGGAACTATGATAGCTAGGAACAAACAGAAAACAAACAATCGAAAGTTCTTGAAATATGCAATCGCTAGGGTGCCCTCAAATTTGAGCTCTGGTCGCATATTTCAAGAAGTTAAGGCGCCAGAGGTCATCAAAAGTAAAAAAGGCTATTTTTTGTAAAACAGTCTTTTCGCAAATAACTTGTAATCTAAGAAGATTAAAAGGCCTGCAATGTATATGGCCATTTATTTATATAGCCAGCTAATTTATATAGTCAGAAAATACGTTTGATGCCCATATGGACTATCCCACCTTAACATTATATTTGAGTTGAGATAGCAATTTGGATGGTTTGGCATTGACATTAAGTATGGTAGCAGTTAACACACCCACAATGATCTAATCAAAAAGATATTCGAGTTTGATTTTGACATCTGTAAAAAATAAGGCCCGTGTGTATTTGAATAGGGCGTCGTCTAAACCGACAGCGTCGTCTCTCTTTACCCAACTGGTTATGATAGTCGACTTGTTTTAAGGTCAGCCTTGGAATATTTTCGTCTTTCATTTCTCGATCCCCGGGTGGTTCGCAATCTAGAGGCTAGCACTATCAGCTGGAGTTGATGCACCAGTTGGCCGCCAAGGACCGCTAGTGAGCCAGGGTGTTATGACGTCGCAAACAAATGATACCAGTTAAGGCGGCCGCACACTAGGCCATTCGGCGCGCGATATACTGCGACATTCCGCCTCGGAAAATCGCGTCGATACCGCTGAATATCGTCCTTGTTCCGGCGGATTCGGCGCTGTCTGCTCGCGAGATTCCGCCCCGCCGACCTACAGCATGTCGCAACCTGTGCCTACAGCCTGTCACAAGGTAAATTAATGATGGCCATTTTTCGACGAAGATGTAAGTTTAGAACCACGAAACTTTGACATAATAAATTTCACAGCGGCAAGAGCATGCTGTGCAAAATGTGCACCTCTGTCTTGCATAGATTCGCCACTGTTAGCCTGATTAATGTTGTTGTCCGCGGCTCCGCGGCGTTCAGTCGCGGAAAAAAGCTCGTTCGAATCAGCTTTTTTCCGCCGGTCCGCAGATGGCCGGCCGACGACATTCGTCCGCGATTTTTGACGTTTCGGCTGACGCGAACGCGGAAAGTCGCTAAAGATGCGCGGAAAGTCGTAGCGATATCACGACCTCCGCCCGCCGAATGGCCTAGTGTGCGGCCGCCTTTAAATATTTAACGCTAAATATTTATGTATTTATAAATCAATAAATCAATCAATATTTAGTGGTACCATTTCCTTGCGACGTCATAGCACTCTGGCTCACTAGCGGTCCCTGGCGGCCAACTGCTGCAACAACTCCAGCTGATAGTGCTTGCCAATCTAGACACCGGGTGGTTCGCTTTTTATGCGCAATAGATGTCGACAAAAAAATGTGCCATACATTTGGCAGCTCAAAGGACTTCCCTGTTATTTAAAACAAATCATATGACGTCACCAACCCAACTTTCCGCTTAAAACTCAAAGTTGAATATCTTCCAAGATAAGGATTTTTTTCGGAAAAAAAGTTCACGAAGATGTTCAGCTGACCTCGCCTGACATGTAGACATACAATTAAGTGTGATTCGACAACTTTCAAAAAGGTGGGACAGTCCCTTTAACCGGTCCGATTTAGGTATTTATTTTAATAAAACCATTTATTTATATAGCCATTTATTTATCTAGCATTTATTTATATAGACAGCTAATTTATATAGCCAGCTAATTTATACAGCCAGCTAATTTATATAGCCAGCCAATACGTTCAATGCCCATTAACCGGCCCGATTTAGGTATTTATTTTAATAATAAACATTTAATTATATAGCCAGATAATTTATATTTTAATATTTGATATCCCGTTTTAGAAAAAGTCCGGCCGCCTGCCGGAATCGAACCCCCTTCACTCACTTAGTAATCAGAGACGCTACCCACTACACCACCGAGTCGTGCTGCTGAGCGTTCATTGTTAAAGTGTTAATCAATATTTTACGCTTGTATTCCTCATAACTTAACTATTAGCCGGTGGCGGAATATTTTCAGTGGATAGCATAGGACACATTTATTTATATAGTCAGCTAATATATATATATTTCCAGCCAATTCATTCGCTGCCCATTTCCCGGTCCGATTTATATGTTATGAAAGGCGCCCACTGTCGGCCGTGGGAAACTATCGCACTCGTCGGCCAAGGTCACCAGCCGCGTGCGTGTCTCAAGTCTCAGCCAGCGCCTCTGCCGGCAGCCGGAAAACTAGCCCGGGCCGCCGCCGCCACCGCCCGGCGATGCCGCGTCGTAGCGTTAGGAGTTATTCACGTTTGTCTTCATAAGTAATCTATTAGCTAGAAGCGAAATGTTTTGGGTGGATATTTGTCAGTAAAGACGGCGCTATCCATATCAAGTTGTATATTTTTGGGGATAGTGTCGTCTTCTTGTTATCTTTTACGGTGTTTGGAAGAATAGCATGGTAAAAAAGCAAAAATACTGCAACGCCTGGCAACCTGCCTAAATATTACTCAAACAGCTTTGTGTTACAGATATAATTTAAAGAGGGTAACTTCGCCTGCAAAGTGGTGAAGTCTCAGCGGTCTATGTCCAACAGTTTCCAAGTACCGATTTAAATACTGAAAATGCCGCTTTTGATGTAAGTTGTCATAACTTTCGACTTAAACTAAGCTTTGCTCTGAACAACATGTGACACGCTAGGCCAATGTACTCTCGATCGGATCGTATTTATTGCATGTCGCTGCGATCCTCGGTTTGCGAGTTATCGGCCGGGGATCGACGCGTGTTTGGCCGTTTTCGTCGATTTGTGAATTTGCCCGTTTCCTATGTTAAACCAATGACACAGTTGTCGGTCGACACGTATGTAGGATCTTGTTGAAATTTTAATACGATGGTGCACCTGTGCCACCGGACCTGTGTCCAAATTCCATGCACCTAGCTGCAACGGTTGTCGAGTTATTATCCCATTTGTGGATGGCACGTGTTCGTACGTACGCACGCAGCCCTGACCTGAGATGACCCGAGGTCAAGAATTGCACATAATGTGGGTAGTTGATTTACAAACAGGCAGTCCAAAAACGTTGGCGCTGCGCGCCGCCTTTTTTCCGCTATCCTCGAAAACCCTTAAAGGGAAATAATGACCTTTTTCCACTAAAATGGAGTTAGCACTTGAAATCGCCAGACGAGATAAAAATATATTGTAAATTCATCACATTTTGCATGAAAACTTTCCTACCGAAAGATATTTCAAGTTAAAGTTGATAAGCGTTCCACACTTTTAACGACCGGTACTTGCACTATTTCTGACCTTTTGTCAAGTACTTTGGTCCTCATCAAACTGCGGGCTTTTCCCGTATTGTTTTTTTACGCAATGGAGTGGAAAATATATTGTACGTTCTGCTTGTTGTGATTATATGCCCGGCGATCTTCTAAAACTAACAGCGATTTAAAAAAGTGGCAATAAAATCGGAAGCTCATCGATGCACATCAACGCGGCATAGTTAGTGGTTGCGACCCTCAATTTTTGAAAATCGATTCATTTGTTTTCAACATTAGGAGTTGTGTATAGTTTGTCTGTGGCTGTATATAACACTATGCTTTATTTTATCATGAAAAATAATAATTTTTCCCAAAAAAACTAACGAACAATAACACAAAACTGGCAATTAAATCAGAAGCTCATCGATGCACATCGACGGCGACCTATTTAGCGTCGGCGATTTGTTTACAAAGTCATTGTCATGCTTCTCGGCGCACTTAACCATCTCGGCGCACTTGGCGAGTTGTTCCTGATTAGTATACCCAAGTCCCGTAGCAGGCTTTGTTAATGACGTCACTGGTGCCATTCTTGTGTAGCATTGCAAAATATATCTGATTTCGAGTTGAAAGCTAATTAAAGACTTATTCAAATTATTGTTTTTAAGTTTGAATTTTCTTGTTAATCATTATTAAAGGTATTGTATCACTGTATTTCATAGTAGTTGACACTTCAGAAACTTGTGACGTAATAATATTGTATCCAATATGCATTTCCCTCACCTTTTGCTATTGTGGCGCAGTGCCGAGTGCTTTGCGAATACTAGCTTGCCTGGGGTTCAATTCATTCCGCTCTTATTTTATTCGAGTTGGTATAGTTTGCATGTTGTTGTTATTCATGACTTATACTGATAGTCAGTCATGCATCACGGATGTTTCACGGATTGCTTCACGGATCAGAGCGCTGCTCGAACGCACGCTAGTAGCGCTTTCGTTCTCCATGGCAACCAGGCGTGAGCCAATGAAAAGCCAGAACGTATTCCCTTTCTGGCTTTTGATTGGCTGACGCCTGGTTGCCATGGATAACGAAAGCGCTACTAGCGGGTGTCCGAGCAGCGCTCAGTTTGATCGGAAATGTCACAGAGCCTCCACAAATGCCGCACTCGATGTTAACAATGGTAGGGAAGGACGAATTTGTCAATGACCTTCATGAAGTACACAAGGTACTTGTTTTGTATTTTTTCCAAACTTACAGCTTTGAATTTGGGAATAATTTTATTTAATTCTTAAATTTAAATAAAATAATTTTAAAAACATAACGGTAGCCTAAGAAATTGTTGCTAACAAAATCAAAAGGTCATTATTTTCCTTTAAGGGTGGGCGGATTTCGCCCCCCCCCCCCTCTCCAGGGCGCGTGTTAAAGAGAATAGCTCACCTTGAAAAGTCTTGAAATTTGCCTATACGGGGTATTTGGATCTGCAAAAAAATGAATATGACATCTGCTTGGACGATAGATGGATATCCGTCGAGAAATAGACATGTTTCTTTTTCTCCTTCATGGCCTTAAACAACCTTCATGACAATGTATGACGTCATGGATATGGTAGATTGGATAGGGAAGCTACTGCACATAATAATGGCGAACTTTAGGCATATATACGCAGGCTGCTTGTAACGTAAACAACCGTTGTGAAGTTTCGGACGCCCGAAACAGTCTTCTAAAAAGGGCCCACTAGTCCTGTGTCGAAATTACTTAGCGTAGTGAGGTAATTATTTCACCACAACCCATTTTTAGATCTGCTCTACAAATCTGCTATCTCAGTTAAAAACCCCATGTTAAAGGTGAACTATTTATTCCCTTTAACCCGCCGTACGGGGGGGGGGGGGGGGCTGACAGCCCCCCTGAGGTTTTTCTTTAATAACTTTTTACACATGCGGTGCATCTTGCAAACATTTTCAGTAGCTGAGTTTACAACAATTTTACGTGAGCTGTAAAAATGTCATTGAAATTGGTTAAGTAGTTTGGGAGATAATCATGTTTTGATTACGTCATGTTGGTGGAAAAAACGATAAATATTGGACAAATCGTAGAAAACAGAGTTTTGAAGCAAATTGCAAACGCAATTCAGCGAAGATACAAAACGGCATTCTCTTTAACATGGAGATATCAGATTTCCGAAATTTTAGGTTTTTGACCCCTAAAATTAGAACACTTTTTTAAATCACAATAAAATCAAAATTTTCAAAGATGTTATAAAAACCGGAATATATGTGAGAGGAATGAGTATGGACAATACCCAAACCAAATTTCAAAGCAATATCTCTATTTTTGACTGAGTGATGGCTCCCTAAGTGTAAGAAACTCATGACGTCATTTTTTTCTCTCAAATAACTTTGACTTTTTTTGACGAGATACGAACAAATAATTACATTTTCTGTATTTCTGAGACAAAACTGGTCTAGGAACATGCCTTTTTACTTACATTTACCAATTTCTAATTTTGAGGTTTTCTGACAGCAAAATCGCTGTTCTGGACGTGGTCGATCCGAGGTTATTGACTTGACCTGGAAGGTCACCCATTGACCTGAAACCTAAAAATCGCATGCTGTTAGTTTCCTCTCATAATAGGCAATATGCTGGTTCTTACCGCATTGCTCCAAGCTGCTTGGTTTGGAAGTTAACAGGGGGGGGGGGGCTGTCAGCCCCCCTCTCCGTAGGGCGAAGGTAAAAAAGCTCCCGTAGGGTGAGGGTTAACATAGCCATATTCAGACTTGTATGCGATTCAACTCTGATTGAGTCGCGACTCATGAATCGAGCAGTTTTGCGACTCAAACTGATTGAGTCGCTACAATTTGTAAGGACTTGGCTTTGAGTCGTAATTGAATCGAAGAGCTCAGGTGGAAACCACGATTGAGTCGACAACAAATATTTAGAGCTGACTGAGTTGGGTTCGCGACTCAATCAACAAACATTTTAAGCTCGAAGGAAACCCCCACAACTTCAAGTTTTCAACCATGTAGGTTATATCCATCAACAATTTCAACATATAAATTATAAATACAGATGTAGCACTATCAAATCACTTTTCAGTTCTAAGTTGCAAATGCAGTCATAGTTTGAGTTGTGATTGAGTCATTACATGATTCAAAATGATTGAGTCGGAACTAATATGGCTCAAGGTCATTTTGAAGCGATTGAATTGAAAGCTCTGGCTCAAAGTCTTTGATTGAATCGAATGCAAAAAAGGTCTGGTTGAGTCGTGATTGAATCGACTAATGTTGATTTTGAGTCGTGATTGAATCGTTCGAAAAAATCGAATCGTATACAAGTCGTATACAAAGGCTACATTAATCAAATGGATAACAAACCGCTATCCTGGGACGAGCCTGTAGTGGGGACCTGCCTCAAGCAGGTATATTAGCACAGGCGGATCCAGGTGGAGGGGGGGGGGCATCAGGGGCAAATGCCCCCCCCCCCCCGCCGCAGGAATCGGGGGGGGGGGGGGGCATTCAATACAAGTATGCCCCCGCGCGTTCCCAACTTATCGTAAAATCGAAAAAATTGTCTTTGCAGCAGTCAAAATCCAGCTATCCACAGTCAAACACCGGAAAATTTCGCGCAGCTTCGCGACATGACACAACTTTCGCACAAATTTGGAAAATTAGAAAATGAATTCCATTAAGTGTCTGGCAGAAGCTCTCCTTGGCGTAATTGCTGGAACTGGCGGATCCAGGGAGGCCATCAGGGGCAAATGCCCCCCTACAGGAATCTGAGAGGCATTCAATACAAGTATGCCCCCCCCGCGCGTTCCCTGCACTGAACGTGAAAAACAATGATCTTAGGAGAAAACTTCATGAAAACAGAAGATTTGTTTCTTCTCTCGAGTGATTGAGTTTGAAGTTTGTATGTATCCCGTTCTTTCAATGATAGACAAAACAGCGCACCTGATGCAATTCAAGCAGCCCCAGTGACACTTAACCCGCGCCCCGCTGGGGGGGGGGGGGGGGGAGGGGGACAGAATCTGCCCCCCTCCCGGATTTTCTCAATAACTTGAAAACTATGATAGCTATCAACGTCAAACTTTCAGTACCTTATGCTGCATCAATTCTCCGTTTTTTCTCCAAATGCCAATGAAATTGATGTAGTGTTTTGGGAGATAATGACGTTTTAATTGCGCCATGTCATGCCATTTTTGGTGAGAAAAAAAACGATAAATGTTTGAACAATCGTAGACAATAGAGTTTTGAACAAATCGCAAATACAAAACGTCCAAAGAAAGGAAATGACATTCTCTTCAAAATGGCCATATTGGAGTTTCTAAATTTTGTGTTTTTAATCCCCAAAAATGGGGATTCTTTTTCAGAAAAAATCCCCCAATTTTTTTTTGTGAATTTAAAAAGTTAATTTCTTAAATTCGAATACCAAAATAAGGCGACCGGCCCAAATCTGCGGAGTAAAAAAATGGAGGTACCTTTTTTGCCACAAAAAGATGCCCCCCACGGAGAGGCTAGCGGAGGAGAACAAAAACGCCAGTGGGTATTAGTAAGCCTATCCACATCAAACACGCATCTGCATATCTGATCACAAGCAATCACTTGGAGACCTCGCAGCTCCATATATTATGCATGCAACCATTTTAGCTGACACGCGTGCAGAGCATAGATGGGCGGCGCTAGTCATCCGTTATACATGACGACTGATTATCTCTGATCAGTAGACGACCCGACACGTGACTCGACCTGTGTCACTATCGGCTCTCTCCTGGTAACCCACTGCCTTGTCTCCTGAGATCCCGGGCGGCGGGGGCGGGGGCGGAGGCGGAGGCGGAGGCTGGGGCGGGGGCGGGGGCGGGGGCGGGGGCGGGGGCGGGGGCGGGGGCGGGGAGGGGCGCCAGGGGAAATCACGTCCGCTGTGCCGCAATCACGTCCATATTAGGTCACTCAGTTCGATGAACTGTCCAGTGTCCAGAGGCGGCGGACATCCCCGCGCGATCAGCTGGCCTCAACAAAGTAGGTAGCGCGCCAATAACGGGTGCCATACCATTCATCGTCCCGTTTGAAGTTTGTTTGCATTTCCGGGGCGCCCGCGGATTGCATCCAAGCTTGCAAACAGAAAGTTGCTGTAACAAGAAATAAAATATGGCATACGTTTACTGGAAATTCAGTGGAACTATTCAATCTTAGACCAGTATTTCAATATATTTAGAAACATTTTCTTCAATGCCATTAGTGAAATATTATGATTCCATTCTCCATGAAATCATTCTGACGAAGATGTTCCCAGATGCATTCAAATAGTGCGTCATAACTGAACATTTATCTCTGAGTTTACGACGTGCCAAATCATAACGTCCTCCACCTATATCCGTGCCACCATAGAATCCGGCGGTGATGGCCGTCAGGTCCTACAGATCGTGCAGCTCGCAGCAGCGGCGTGGCCGTCAGGTCCTACAGATCGTGAGGCTCGCAGCAGTGGCGTGGCCGCTGACGGCCCTACAGATCGTGAGGCTCGCAGCAGCGGTGTGGCCGCTGACGGCCCTACAGATCGTGAGGCTCGCAGCAGTGGCGTGGCCGCTGACGGCCCTACAGATCGTGAGGCTCGCAGCAGTGGCGTGGCCGCTGACGGCCCTACAGATCGTGCAGCTCGCAGCAGTGGCGTGGCCGCTGACGGCCCTACAGATCGTGAAGCTCGCAGCAGTGGCGTGGCCGCTGACGGCCCTACAGATCGTGAAGCTCGCAGCAGTGGCGTGGCCGCTGACGGCCCCACAGATCGTGAGGCTCGCAGCAGCGGTGTGGCCGCTGACGGTCCTACAGATCGTGAGGCTCGCAGCAGTGGCGTGGCCGCTGACGGTCCTACAGATCGTGGGGCTCGCAGCAGTGGCGTGGCCGCTGACGGCCCTACAGATCGTGAAGCTCGCAGCAGTGGGGTGGCCGCTGACGGCCCTACAGATCGTGAGGCTCGCAGCAGCGGTGTGGCCGCTGACGGTCCTACAGATCGTGAGGCTCGCAGCAGTGGCGTGGCCGCTGACGGCCCTACAGATCGTGAATCTCGCAGCAGTGGCGTGGCCGCGTGGCAGACGACCACTCGGCACCAGAAGCTATGTCGGGAGCCTGTGGCCGTTTTATGGTTGGCTGGTCTGACGAGTTTTGGGTTTGAAGGCGCGACGAGAGCTGAAATGTCTCATCAAACTTACCCAGCCATGGGTAATTGATTTTACTCGAGCCATTAAAGATTACTGCGCAGGGGTGGTGGCTGAAATAGTTGCCGGTTGGTTTAGCTAATGGGTCCAGTCTCCGAAAAGTTCAGCGTCCCTTCACTTTGAGTACTTTGTTAGTCTAATATTTTAGTTTCATATTATATATTAACAACAACTTCAAATCTGGTCACCTAGTAATGAGTGACCGTGTAGTTAAAAAATAATGGTTTCATATAAATGCATTTTTATTATAAATAGTGACTCTCAGTTGAGTTTGTATCTGCCACCTACAATAATGCACAAATAAGTGAAATAATACATTAGAAACATGGAAGTAACCCGATACGCTTACAAATGGAAAACAAAATCACCAAATATCCGGCGACAGGTCTCCCGTGTCAAATAAACGCCACCCACCCCCGGTGAGCGCAGTGCCCTCCGGTGAACCGAATCCAGACGCCCACCTCTCCTGCTTCCGGCTGAGCTCTTCTTGACGGCGTTCCACCACCGGTCTGATGTGACTGACGGCGCCCTCAGATGGCCACCACCAGTCTGATGTGACTGACGGCGCCCTCAGATGGCCACCACCAGTCAGAATGATGTGACTGACGGCGCCCTCAGATGGCCACCACCAGTCAGAATGATGTGACTGACGGCGCCCTCAGATGGCCACCACCAGTCTGATGTGACTGACAGCGCCCTCAGATGGCCACCACCAGTCTGATGTGACTGACAGCGCCCTCAGATGGCCACACCAGTCTGATGTGACTGACGGCGCCCTCAGATGGCCACCACCAGTCTGATGTGACTGACGGCGCCCTCAGATGGCCACCACCAGTCTGATGTGACTGACGGCGCCCTCAGATGGCCACACCAGTCTGATGTGACTGACGGCGCCCTCAGATGGCCACACCAGTCTGATGTGACTGACGGCGCCCTCAGATGGCCACCACCAGTCTGATGTGACTGACGGCGCCCTCAGATGGCCACACCAGTCTGATGTGACTGACGGCGCCCTCAGATGGCCACCACCAGTCTGATGTGACTGACGGCGCCCTCAGATGGCCACACCAGTCTGATGTGACTGACGGCGCCCTCAGATGGCCACCACCAGTCTGATGTGACTGACGGCGCTCTCAGATGGCCACCACCAGTCCGATGTGACTGACGGCGCCCTCAGATGGCCACACCAGTCCGATGTGACTGACAGCGCTCTCAGATGGCCACCACCAGTCTGATGTGACTGACGGCGCTCTCAGATGGCCACCACCAGAATGATGTGACTGACGGCGCCCTCAGATGGCCACCACCAGTCTGATGTGACTGACGGCGCTCTCAGATGGCCACCACCAGTCCGATGTGACTGACGGCGCCCTCAGATGGCCACACCAGTCCGATGTGACTGACAGCGCTCTCAGATGGCCACCACCAGTCTGATGTGACTGACGGCGCCCTCAGATGGCCACCACCAGTCTGATGTGACTGACAGCGCCCTCAGATGGCCACCACCAGTCTGATGTGACTGACAGCGCCCTCAGATGGCCACACCAGTCTGATGTGACTGACGGCGCCCTCAGATGGCCACCACCAGTCTGATGTGACTGACGGCGCCCTCAGATGGCCACACCAGTCTGATGTGACTGACGGCGCCCTCAGATGGCCACACCAGTCCGAATGATGTGACTGACGGCGCCCTCAGATGGCCACACCAGTCTGATGTGACTGACGGCGCCCTCAGATGGCCACACTGGTCCGAATGATGTGACTGACGGCGCCCTCAGATGGCCACCACCAGTCTGATGTGACTGACGGCGCCCTCAGATGGCCACCACCAGTCTGATGTGACTGACAGCGCCCTCAGATGGCCACACCGCGGTCCGAATGATGTGACTGACGGCGCCCTCAGATGGCCACCACCAGTCTGATGTGACTGACGGCGCCCTCAGATGGCCACCACCAGTCTGATGTGACTGACGGCGCCCTCAGATGGCCACCACCAGTCTGATGTGACTGACGGCGCCCTCAGATGGCCACCACCAGTCTGATGTGACTGACGGCGCCCTCAGATGGCCACCACCAGTCTGATGTGACTGACAGCGCCCTCAGATGGCCACACCAGTCTGATGTGACTGACAGCGCCCTCAGATGGCCACACCAGTCTGATGTGACTGACGGCGCCCTCAGATGGCCACACCAGTCTGATGTGACTGACGGCGCCCTCAGATGGCCACCACCAGTCTGATGTGACTGACAGCGCCCTCAGATGGCCACACCAGTCAGAATGATGTGACTGACGGCGCCCTCAGATGGCCACCACCAGTCTGATGCGACTGACGGCGCTCTCAGATGGCCACCACCAGTCTGATGTGACTGACAGCGCCCTCAGATGGCCACACCAGTCAGAATGATGTGACTGACGGCGCCCTCAGATGGCCACCACCAGTCTGATGTGACTGACGGCGCCCTCAGATGGCCACCACCAGTCTGATGTGACTGACGGCGCCCTCAGATGGCCACCACCAGTCTGATGTGACTGACGGCGCCCTCAGATGGCCACCACCAGTCTGATGTGACTGACGGCGCCCTCAGATGGCCACCACCAGTCTGATGTGACTGACGGCGCCCTCAGATGGCCACCACCAGTCTGATGTGACTGACGGCGCCCTCAGATGGCCACCACCAGTCTGATGTGACTGACGGCGCCCTCAGATGGCCACACCAGTCTGATGTGACTGACGGCGCCCTCAGATGGCCACCACCAGTCTGATGTGACTGACGGCGCCCTCAGATGGCCACCACCAGTCTGATGTGACTGACGGCGCCCTCAGATGGCCACCACCAGTCTGATGCGACTGACGGCGCTCTCAGATGGCCACCACCAGTCTGATGTGACTGACGGCGCCCTCAGATGGCCACCACCAGTCTGATGTGACTGACAGCGCCCTCAGATGGCCACCACCAGTCTGATGTGACTGACGGCGCCCTCAGATGGCCACCACCAGTCTGATGTGACTGACGGCGCCCTCAGATGGCCACCACCAGTCTGATGTGACTGACGGCGCCCTCAGATGGCCACCACCAGTCTGATGTGACTGACGGCGCCCTCAGATGGCCACCACCAGTCTGATGTGACTGACGGCGCCCTCAGATGGCCACCACCAGTCTGATGTGACTGACAGCGCCCTCAGATGGCCACCACCAGTCTGATGTGACTGACGGCGCCCTCAGATGGCCACCACCAGTCTGATGTGACTGACGGCGCCCTCAGATGGCCACCACCAGTCTGATGTGACTGACAGCGCCCTCAGATGGCCACCACCAGTCTGATGTGACTGACGGCGCCCTCAGATGGCCACACCGGTCTGATGTGACTGACAGCGCCCTCAGATGGCCACACCAGTCTGATGTGACTGACAGCGCCCTCAGATGGCCACCACCAGTCTGATGTGACTGACGGCGCCCTCAGATGGCCACCACCAGTCTGATGTGACTGACGGCGCCCTCAGATGGCCACCACCAGTCTGATGTGACTGACGGCGCCCTCAGATGGCCACCACCAGTCTGATGTGACTGACAGCGCCCTCAGATGGCCACCACCAGTCTGATGTGACTGACGGCGCCCTCAGATGGCCACCACCAGTCTGATGTGACTGACGGCGCCCTCAGATGGCCACCACCAGTCTGATGTGACTGACGGCGCCCTCAGATGGCCACCACCAGTCTGATGTGACTGACGGCGCCCTCAGATGGCCACCACCAGTCTGATGTGACTGACAGCGCCCTCAGATGGCCACCACCAGTCTGATGTGACTGACGGCGCCCTCAGATGGCCACACCGGTCTGATGTGACTGACAGCGCCCTCAGATGGCCACACCAGTCTGATGTGACTGACAGCGCCCTCAGATGGCCACCACCAGTCTGATGTGACTGACGGCGCCCTCAGATGGCCACCACCAGTCTGATGTGACTGACGGCGCCCTCAGATGGCCACCACCAGTCTGATGTGACTGACGGCGCCCTCAGATGGCCACCACCAGTCTGATGTGACTGACAGCGCCCTCAGATGGCCACCACCAGTCTGATGTGACTGACGGCGCCCTCAGATGGCCACCACCAGTCTGATGTGACTGACGGCGCCCTCAGATGGCCACACCGGTCCGAATGATGTGACTGACGGCGCCCTCAGATGTTCACACTGGTCCGAATGATGTGACTGACAGCGCCCTCAGATGGCCACCACCAGTCTGATGTGACTGACGGCGCTCTCAGATGGCCACACCGGTCCGAATGATGTGACTGACGGCGCTCTCAGATGGCCACACCGGTCCGAATGATGTGACTGGCAGCGCCCTCAGATGGCCACACTGGTCCGAATGATGTGACTGATGGCGCCCTCAGATGGCCACACCGGTCCGAATGATGTGACTGACGGCGCCCTCAGATGGCCACACCAGTCTGATGTGACTGACAGCGCCCTCAGATGGCCACACCGGTCCGAATGATGTGACTGACAGCGCCCTCAGATGGCCACCGCGGTCCGAATGATGTGACTGACGGCGCCCTCAGATGGCCACACCAGTCTGATGTGACTGACGGCGCCCTCAGATGGCCACACCAGTCTGATGTGACTGACGGCGCCCTCAGATGGCCACACCAGTCTGATGTGACTGATGGCGCCCTCAGATGGCCACCACCAGTCTGATGTGACTGACAGCGCCCTCAGATGGCCACCACCAGTCTGATGTGACTGACAGCGCCCTCAGATGGCCACCACCAGTCTGATGTGACTGACGGCGCCCTCAGATGGCCACCACCAGTCTGATGTGACTGACGGCGCCCTCAGATGGCCACACCGGTCCGAATGATGTGACTGACGGCGCCCTCAGATGTTCACACTGGTCCGAATGATGTGACTGACAGCGCCCTCAGATGGCCACCACCAGTCTGATGTGACTGACGGCGCTCTCAGATGGCCACACCGGTCCGAATGATGTGACTGACGGCGCTCTCAGATGGCCACACCGGTCCGAATGATGTGACTGGCAGCGCCCTCAGATGGCCACACTGGTCCGAATGATGTGACTGATGGCGCCCTCAGATGGCCACACCGGTCCGAATGATGTGACTGACGGCGCCCTCAGATGGCCACACCAGTCTGATGTGACTGACAGCGCCCTCAGATGGCCACACCGGTCCGAATGATGTGACTGACAGCGCCCTCAGATGGCCACCGCGGTCCGAATGATGTGACTGACGGCGCCCTCAGATGGCCACACCAGTCTGATGTGACTGACGGCGCCCTCAGATGGCCACACCAGTCTGATGTGACTGACGGCGCCCTCAGATGGCCACACCAGTCTGATGTGACTGATGGCGCCCTCAGATGGCCACCACCAGTCTGATGTGACTGACAGCGCCCTCAGATGGCCACCACCAGTCTGATGTGACTGACAGCGCCCTCAGATGGCCACCACCAGTCTGATGTGACTGACGGCGCCCTCAGATGGCCACCACCAGTCTGATGTGACTGACGGCGCCCTCAGATGACCACACCGGTCCGAATGATGTGACTGACGGCGCCCTCAGATGTTCACACTGGTCCGAATGATGTGACTGACAGCGCCCTCAGATGGCCACCACCAGTCTGATGTGACTGACGGCGCTCTCAGCTGGCCACACCGGTCCGAATGATGTGACTGACGGCGCTCTCAGATGGCCACACCGGTCCGAATGATGTGACTGGCAGCGCCCTCAGATGGCCACACTGGTCCGAATGATGTGACTGACAGCGCCCTCAGATGGCCACACTGGTCCGAATGATGTGACTGATGGCGCCCTCAGATGTTCACACTGGTCCGAGTTATGCGACTGACAGCGCCCTCAGATGTTCACACCGGTCCGAATGATGTGACTGACGGCGCCCTCAGATGGCCACACCGGTCCGAATGATGTGACTGGCAGCGCCCTCAGATGGCCACACTGGTCCGAATGATGTGACTGACAGCGCCCTCAGATGGCCACACTGGTCCGAATGATGTGACTGACGGCGCCCTCAGATGGTCACACCGGTCCGAATGATGTGACTGACAGCGCCCTCGATTGCCACACCGCGGTCCGAATGATGTGACTGACAGCGCCCTCAGATGGCCACACTGGTCCGAATGATGTGACTGACAGCGCCCTCAGATGGCCACACTGGTCCGAATGATGTGACTGACAGCGCCCTCAGATGGCCACACTGGTCCGAATGATGTGACTGATGGCGCCCTCAGATGTTCACACTGGTCCGAGTTATGCGACTGACGGCGCCCTCAGATGTTCACACTGGTCCGAATGATGTGACTGATGGCGCCCTCAGATGTTCACACTGGTCCGAGTTATGCGACTGACGGCGCCCTCAGATGGCCACACTGGTCCGAAAGATGTGACTGACAGCGCCCTCAGATGGCCACACCGCGGTCCGAATGATGTGACTGACAGCGCCCTCAGATGGCCACACCGGTCCGAATGATGTGACTGACAGCGCCCTCAGATGGCCACACCGGTCCGAGTTATGCGACTGACGGCGCCCTCAGATGGCCACACCGCGGTCCGAATGATGTGACTGACGGCGCCCTCAGATGGCCACACTGGTCCGAATGATGTGACTGACGGCGCTCTCAGATGGCCACACCGGTCCGAATGATGTGACTGACGGCGCTCTCAGATGGCCACACTGGTCCGAATGATGTGACTGACGGCGCCCTCAGATGGCCACACCGGTCCGAATGATGTGACTGACGGCGCTCTCAGATGGCCACACTGGTCCGAATGATGTGACTGACGGCGTCCTCAGATGGCCACGCCAGTCCGAATGATGTGACTGATGGCGCCCTCAGATGTTCACACTGGTCCGAATGATGTGACTGACGGCGCCCTCAGATGGCCCCACTGGTCCGAATGATGTGACTGACGGCGCTCTCAGATGGCCACACTGGTCCGAATGATGTGACTGACGGCGCCCTCAGATGGCCACACCGGTCCGAATGATGTGACTGACGGCGCTCTCAGATGGCCACACTGGTCCGAATGATGTGACTGACGGCGCCCTCAGATGGCCACACCAGTCCGAATGATGTGACTGATGGCGCCCTCAGATGTTCACACTGGTCCGAATGATGTGACTGACGGCGCCCTCAGATGGCCACACTGGTCCGAATGATGTGACTGACGGCGCTCTCAGATGGCCACACTGGTCCGAATGATGTGACTGACGGCGCTCTCAGATGGCCACACTGGTCCGAATGATGTGACTGACGGCGCTCTCAGATGGCCACACTGGTCCGAATGATGTGACTGACGGCGCCCTCAGATGGCCACACCGGTCCGAATGATGTGACTGACGGCGCCCTCAGATGGCCACACCGGTCCGAATGATGTGACTGACGGCGCCCTCAGATGGCCACACCATTCCGAATGATGTGACTGACGGCGCTCTCAGATGGCCACACCAGTCCGAATGATGTGACTGACGGCGCCCTCAGATGGCCACACCAGTCCGAATGATGTGACTGACGGCGCCCTCAGATGGCCACACCAGTCCGAATGATGTGACTGACGGCGCCCTCAGATGACCACACCAGTCCGAATCCGAGTAATCCGATGCGTCAACACGCTCCAATGCCCTCACCGGCTCCTGCAGGGCTGCACAGCGGATTTCCGATATCGCCTCTGCCTGTGTTGTGTACGCATACAGTATACAGTCCTTCCCGGGAGAGGCTTTCGGCAAATACTGATCCATTCGGCGAGAAATATTTCACATAGATAGTAGATGACTGGTTGTTCACCGAACGGCATAGTACACAAGCTTAGCACATAGGCATAGTACACAAGCTTAGCACATAGGCATAGTACACAAGCTTAGCACATAGGCATAGTACACAAGCTTAGCACATAGGCATAGTACACAAGCATAGTACACAAGCGGCCAGCTTGATATCTTTCATAATATTGGGAAGTGGCCAGAGGACAATTTCACGAAGAGGTTAGTAATTACAAATGTTTGCGATTACAAACGCAAGAAAATATTGCAAACCTCACACAAACCTATTTCACAAACATTCACCTCCTCTGAATTACCAATTGTAAAGAAAATTGTAAACAAAAATGTTAGTTAGCAGAAAAACTTGCAATCAAGAACGTTTCTATTAAAGCTTATGGTAATGACAAATTATTTGATTGTTAACATTATTATTTAACAAATATTTGCATTGTGGTTTATTTTTGTATCAGAAATAAAATTAGATATAGTGATAATTATCTTTTAATCAAAGTTTTATCAGAATGCAAACCCTGCCATTAAAAATAAATATTTATAGCACTAAACAGCATTTGCCCATTCACTGGGTGGCGGAGCATAACAACAAAACTACTATAACAAAAAAGATCGTTGAATTTTCTCGACCATTTTTTCACCTAACCTGGCCGATTTCGTACGTCGTAAAGGGAGAAGGTTCACTGCACATTGCACAAGACATCGTTGACTGCTGCAATTCCATCGCCATGCGGTTTCTTCGCGCGAGGCGCCCCTCACATCATAGCGCAATCGGTAAGGTTGTGACTGGACTTCAAAGCTGGAGATCCCTGTTCGAATCTCTCGGGATTTTTTTCTTCTCAGCTATACCTATGTATAACTAAACCATTACCCTAACAACCTCGGCAACGTAACAACCTCACCAAGAAAATAACCTCAACAGTCAAACAAGGTCAACTATCAATGCAGTTTCTGAAATTCAGAACCTCTGACCCACTGGAATTACAAGTTTGTAATTGCAAATATTTCCTCACTTCCGTCAACCTTTGGGAAATAGAACATGTGCAATTGCAAACATTTATACAAACAATATTTTTGTAAATTAGTTTGTAAATAGTAAATTGAGATTTACTGCCCTGAAGTTTTATGAATTCCAAACTACAAACATGTGTACAAATTATTTGTTATAACAAAGAAATGATTTGCAATTACAAACTTCTTTGCTGTGTAATTGGCCTCAGATGATGTCAAGTTTGGATAGGCACTATTTTCAAAGTCGTTTCTGGGAGTTATGGTACGCATAATATTATTTCTTTCCGTTTTCATATTTTATATGACAGGACTCGATTATCTACCGGAAACGAATATCAGTTTATATGGTGCGATTTATAAACTGATGATTTTTTTTAGAGCAAAAATCACATATACCGAAAATTTCTGATGCCTATTACAAAGAACAAAAATAACGAATAGCTGACTGACATTCCGCCACCATTGCTTCAGCGTCAGTGAATCAATGGTCACCTGCATGTTCATGTTTCCGATAAGCTCAAATCACGTTATTTACCGCTTGCTTTCCGTTCCAAATCTGGGTAGAATCTGGGAATCTGGGAAGCATGACCCTGATCGCTGTGACAGCGATCAGGGTCCGACAATATTATTGGGTAGGGCCGACCAAGTCCAGTTATATGTCTTCATAAAGTTGCGTAACTTAACTTCTCGGCTAAATGGAAGGTTTACACAAATGGTTTTGCTTGTGCTGTCACTGGCTTCGGTATCATTTAAAAGAAAGAACTAAATTCAAGTGTATGTTGAACGCGGGGATATTGACCATATTTGAGACGAACACTATATGTTGTCTGATTGGTTCTACATAGCTGCGTCAGCTATGTAGTGCGTGTGAGGGTTTGTATCCACCGACGCTCCCGCCAACCAATTACCGCCCGCCACGGCCGCGCCCCGCGACCCCGCGACCTCTCCGGTCCCGACCCGGCCGGCCCGGGTCACTGCCGCGCAGGCGCGCCCCGATCAACGCCATCTTGAAAATGGTGCGTCATCTGATGATTCGGGGGTAAGAGGGAGGGGCAACTGCGGCAACTGGATAAACTGGGGAACTGGATAAATTCGGCGGATACGCACGCGGCTACTAAATGTAATGACTAATGTGTGAGACCGTAATGTTGCGAGATTTTCTTGTTAATCTTATTCGTTGTTAAAGAGAATATTTCACCTTGGGAAAGGTAGATGGGATGATGAAAACGAGTGTCCTTATTATAGTTCTGGCATTCGTTTTTGTGAAAAAAATACCAATTGGGTATAATTTGCGAAATATTAATACTTTTACCTGTGACGTCACAAGAACCTTGTGTCACCAAAATGAGTTGTGACGACATACCGGGAAAGCCTATCCTTGAATCAGAATTGTAAACAAAACTAACAGCAAGTAATGGCGGTGACTTACTTGTCTGTTGTGCGCCAAGTTATACGCCAAAAAGCTCCCATTCCTCCAGCATTGTCACCTTAGCTACGTAAGGCCTATTCCTTCAGCATTGCCATCTTAGCTCCGTAAGGCCTATTCCTCAGCATCGCCACCTTAGCGAAACTTATTTTCTGTAATTTCTAACAGATATCGATGATGTGTTTTTAGTAATTGAAGTTTGAAATAAGGATTAATGACAAAGTATGAAACGTTACCGTTAAGTAGAATATTTAATAAAAACTAGCCAGCTGACAAACTGCCTCCCATTGACCCTGTGTTGAAGCGTCATTTCCGCTTTACCTAGTATTCTATGGCCGTGGTGCTGCGCGGACTGGGCTCGCGCGAGGTGGTGTGCATACCTTGATCATGAGTTGGTGCCGACAATACACCGACGAGTGAGGTTCTCATCTTTACGGCGAACAAGCCCCGACTATGACACAGCCTGCAGGATTACGGAACGACGCCTTTGACATCTGGAAGCTGAGGTTCCAAGACCAAGCTGCTTCCAAGCTGAGGTTCTGCCTTCTGTCCAGCGTCCCGGGACTGCTGGAGGGTCTTGGGTTTGAGGAGCTCCGGGAGGACCTGCACGCCGGCACCCTCCACGTATCCCGGGAGCCAGGTTTGACCGCGGCCGAGCGACAGGCTGTCACAGCTGCGCTACAACTGGCCTCCTGCGGGGACTGCGGCTGTCGTGCGTTGCACGCCGCTCCCGAGGACTGTCCGGCGCGGACGCGGACATGTGTGCCGTGCGGGCGACCCGGACACTTCTCGTCCGTCTGCGTGACGTCCCGTGGCCGTGTCCCAACGTCACCGCTGTCGCCACTTCCAGGCGAGCCACCGCTGCCACTCGGCGAGCCGCCGCTGCTGCCGGGTGAGCCACCGCCTCCGCCGCTGTCGCCACTTCCAGGCGAGCCACCGCTGCCACCCGGCGAGCCGCCGCTGCTGCCGGGTGAGCCACCGCCCCCGCCGCGCCGGGCGAGAAACCGTTGCTGCCCGGCGAGCCACCGCCGCCGCCCGGCGAGCCATCGCCGCCACCCGGCGAGCCACCGCCGCCGCCCGGCGAGCCACCGCCGCTGCCTGGCGAGCTACTGCTGCCGCCCGGCGAGCCACCACTGCCGCCCGGCGAGCTACCACTGCCGCCCGGCGAGCCATTGCTACCGCCCAGCGAGCCACCGCTGCCGCCCGGCGAGCAGACCATGTGCATAGATCCCAAAAATAGATCCCGGGATCTGATCCCAGTGATCTGGATCCGGGATCCACTGAGATTATAGATCCACCCTCTCAGTTTTGCCGTGGGATATACTGAGATCATAGATCCAACCTTATATTTGTGCCGTGGGATCAACAAGATCATGGATCAAACCTTATATTTTTCCGTGGAATCCATGGGATCAAAGATTGTATTTTTGCCGTGGGATCCACTGGGATCATGTATCTAGACCAACCAAATACCCCGTGGGATCCGTGGGATCCGTGGGATCCTGGATATACACAGGATGTATTAATAAATGGCAGCAGTACACACAACACATTCAAATCAATATCAAAGGGAAGTTAAAAGCTGAAGCAGCTTCAAAATGTAATATGTAAAACTAATATACAGCTTAAAAATCATACCAATACGAATTACCAATACACAATTCATGGTGTCAGTATGAAGCATCAAATACTTACAGCAACCAAAACGTACCCCCTCCAATCAAATATTCTAAAAATCTGAAACCTGTGAACACGGAAGACTTTTAAATCCAAACCCAATCTCGGAACACTGTAGTGGACAATGTGACATTGTTTTTGCCATCTCAATTCTCAAGGTTGATTCCAAATTCCAATCATGATGTTGAATGTTCATTGCGCATTGCTCTAATTTTACTTGCAAAGCAATTTCAATTGAAACATCATTCTCTACTCCACAATGCTATCAGTAAATGTAAATGAACACTGAACAGGTGACTGATGACTATTGGCTGGTAGTGGTGACTGGGAGTGCAGAGTGGTGACTGCCGACTGGTGACTATTGGCTGGCAGTGGTGACTGGGAGTGCAGAGTGGTGACTGCCGACTGGTGACTATTGGCTGGCAGTGGTGACTGGGAGTGCAGAGTGGTGACTGCCGACTGGTGACTATTGGCTGGCAGTGGTGACTGGGAGTGCAGAGTGGTGACTGTCGAGTGGTTACTATTGGCTGGCAGTGGTGACTGGGAGTGCCGAGTGGTGACTGCCGACTGATGACTATTGGCTGGTAGTGGTGACTCGGAGTGCAGAGTGGTGACTGCCGACTGATGACTATTGGCTGGTAGTGGTGACTGGTGACTGGGAGTGTCGAGTGGTGACTGTCGACTGGTTACTATTGGCTGGCAGTGGTGACTGGGAGTGTCGAGTGGTGACTGCCGACTGATGACTATTGGCTGGTAGTGGTGACTGGTGACTGGGAGTGTCGAGTGGTGACTGCCGACTGATGACTATTGGCTGGCAGTGGTGACTGGGAGTGTCGAGTGGTGACTGCCGACTGATGACTATTGGCTGGTAGTGGTGACTGGTGACTGGGAGTGTCGAGTGGTGACTGTCGACTGGTGACTATTGGCTGGCAGTGGTGACTGGGGGTGCCGAGTGGTGACTGCCGACTGATTACTATTGGCTGGCAGTGGTGACTGGGAGTGTCGAGTGGTGACTGCCGACTGATGACTATTGGCTGGTAGTGGTGACTGGTGACTGGGAGTGTCGAGTGGTGACTGTCGACTGGTGACTATTGGCTGGCAGTGGTGACTGGGGGTGCCGAGTGGTGACTGCCGACTGATTACTATTGGCTGGCAGTGGTGACTGGGAGTGTCGAGTGGTGACTGTCGACTGATGACTATTGGCTGGTAGTGGTGACTGGTGACTGGGAGTGTCGAGTGGTGACTGTCGACTGGTGACTATTGGCTGGCAGTGGTGACTGGGAGTGTCGAGTGGGGACTGCCGACTGGTTACTATTGGCTGGCAGTGGTGACTGAGTGTGCCGAGTGGTGACTGTCGAATGGTTACTATTGGCTGGTAGTGGTGACTGGGAGTGCAGAGTGGTGACTGCCGACTGGCAGTGCTGACTGGCGTCTTACCCACACTGAAAAGCAGGGTTGATCTCATTTTGTTTTTGTATCTCAGGATTATACATGCCTATCTTGTTTAAGCCACTACAAATGTCTTGATGTGTTTTCGTCTCATCAGAGTCTCATTTCCAAGTCGTATCAACAGAGTAGTTCTAGCAAACTATCAGTGTGTGTGATCTCTGACGAGATGGGGGCGGATTCACCCAACGGAAGGATACACTTGGACGCATTTATGTAATTTCCAGAGTGCCACGAAAGTACTCGCGGGGTTTCTGCACATTTGGAAACGAAATACCCCTTCACTTCACACACCAACGTGAACACTCCTCAATGCCAAAACCTGAATCAGCTGATAAAAGCTAATGTTTCATTTTGCATATTTATTTATTCATTTTTTAACAATATTACCTACTTTTTCTGCAGCTACTAATTTGCAAATTGTTTTTTTTTTAAATAATTGTCATGGAAACTGTTTGTCAAGCCATATTAAAACATATTGAACCAATGTGTCTGTCACGTCATGCTATGAATATGCTATTATCAGCTGACTGAAATAAACTTGGCGCAAAACACGGTTCGAACAGATTTGTAAACTGCGTTCAACTGTTCCATCGTGTTTCGGTTTCTGGCTGCTGGATATACAATGGTAAGTTAATTTGCATTGTTATGATTAAATTGTGAAAGTACATCATGTCGTTGAATTTTTGTTTGATACAAGGAATGCACCAATACTCGCCACGTACAAAATCCTCTCCCTCTCCAGAAAACGCACGAGCATTTTCGCAAGCGAGATCCGATTTCAAATCACTCGCAAACTTTAAATATCGCAAATATCTTAACCCGCGAGTTACTGGGGTATATTTCATAACGCGACTTACTGGGGGTGGGGGGCTATTCTTTGCCCCCCCCCCCCCCTCGGATCTCCGGAACTACTGGACCGAATGTAAAAATTCAAACGGCATTCGATAGCCCTGGGAAATGTATCGAGGAAAACATAATATTGTTGACCTCGGAGTCACCGATGACGTCACAGGTCAGGTCAAGTACAAAATGTTTGACCGTGTCAAAAGGTCTCGATGGATGGAATTGTCGCGCAAAATTGCGATATTAAACGCATAAGCTGTCGATAAATCGGTATGATTCGTGTGTCTGACACTTCTAAGTACCTTTCTAAGCTGTTTATGATCTTGGGTCAGTTCAAGGTCATCCGAGATCACGAGGTCAAACTGCAGATTACGGTCATTAGGCGTTGTAACACATGTTTATGGCTTTGTTTTTCGTCTAGAACGCGAAAAATGACCTTAGAACATTGTTTGTTCCATATAAATAGAAGTAAAAAGCAAAAATGGAAATGCGTTTTTTATGCATAGTAATGCTGTGAGAAGAAGTCGATTTTTGACATTTAAAGGTCATAACTCAGTCATTTTTTAAGATAACGACTTTAAATTTGGTACACATATTCACCGCATACGTCCTGATCACATATATTCCGGTTTTTGGATATTTCTGATTTTTTCTTGAAAATTTTGTAAACAAAAAAAATATTTGGATTTCTCAAACTTCTGAATAAAAAACTCAAATCCGAGATAGCAGTTTGATAGCCCGGTCTATTGTCACTAATTTGATTTAAGACAATTGAGTTTATCTCAAACATCGTACCTTTGACAGCGTTTTCGGCGAACCATTATTTTGAAACAAAAACCGAAGAACATGACGTCACTCTGACGTCATTCCCGATTGACCTATCATAGTCTCATATTTGTTATTTTGCCAACATGTGTAGAATTGATGTAAGAGAAGGTACTGCAAGTTTGGTGCCGATACCGGTGTTCATTTAGGAGTTATTGCAAAATAACGGGAGGAGGGTGCAAAAAATAGCCCCCCGTAAGTCGCGGGTTAAGGGACTCGTGCATGACTTCAAGGACAATCCCAAACGTTTTTGGTCCTTTATTAAATCACTGAAATCATCATCCCACTCTACTCCAGTTCTCATGCACGGTGGAAACAGCTTCACTGGTGATTCCGAGAGAGCGGCTTGCTTTAACCAGTGTTTTGCCCAAAAGTTTTCTGACCCTCATGTTGGCACTTTGCCAATCGCTCCAGATCTAAACGTACCAAATTTAAACGAATTTGACTTTCCGCAGGGCAAGGTCGAGCGCCTACTTCTCAACCTTGACAGGCACAAGGCATGCGGTCCGGTCGGCCTAAGTGCTCGCATTTTAAGGGAATGTGCTCGAGAGCTGGCCGTCCCGATCGAGATGCTGTGCCGCTTATCGGTCAAGCAGGGCGTCTTTCCAGCCCGTTGGAAACAAGCCAATGTTATACCGGTGCACAAGAAGGGAGATACCAAACGACCAGAAAACTATCGGCTCATCTCCCTTTTACCACTCTGCTCAAAGGTGATGGAGAAGGTTGTTTACGACTGCCTGATTGAGCATTGTCGTCCCGTTTTGCCTGTTAACCAACACGGATTTATGCCAAAACGTTCGTGCGTGACCAACCTGACCTGCTTCCTGAATGATGCCTGGGGCTCTATAGCCGAGGGGAAACAGTTGGACGCCGTGTACACCGACTACTCGTCCGCGTTTACAAGTGTGAATCACCAACTGTTGTTGCACAAAATGAAGCACTCATTCAACGTGAAAGACCACGCATACTCGTGGCTTCGCTCATACCTGTTAAACCGTAGTCAGCGAGTGGTTGTAAACGGGAAACACTCACTGTGGACTCCAGTGTTATCGGGCGTCCCAGAAGGTAGTATCTGCGGCCCCCTGTTATTTATCTGTTTTACCGCCGATATACCAATCCACATAAAAAATGGGTGCACAATGTATACTGATGACGTTAAGCTGTATACGCCGGTCCGCTGTGAGGACGATGTTCGTGCACTTCAGTCTGACATCGACTCTCTTGTACATTGGTCACATGTGTGTGAACCCGGCCAAGTACCACGTAATATCGTTCACCTTGAGCACCTCGCCTGTCTTAGCGGCCTACACAATGGATGGTGTTACATTAGAGCGTCACGCACAGGTGCGCGACATGGGAGTCATCTTAGACTCAAAGTTGAACTTCGCTTCTCATGTGGACGCCACAGTCGCAAAGGCCAAACACGTATGATGGGACCGTTTATCCGCAGCATGCAGCTGCCAGCTCCCCGTCGCCATGTAAAGCTCGATCACAAGGTCATGGTGTGTGCTCTCAACGCTCATGTCCGTTCCATTGTCGAATACGGGAGCGTGGTCTGGTCGGGAGCGGCAGTGACCCATCTTAAACGGCTGGAACGCATTCAGCATTCCTTTTTTATTTGGCTCGCGTGTTCATCTGACCACAGCTCCTTTAACCTAGCTTACGATCACTTACTGCAGCATTTCAAGGTTTCCTCCATAAAATCTCGTTTCATGCAGCATGATCATACACAACGTTTCTCACGGCCGACTTGACAGTCCCCAGCTCCTGTCATGCTTTCACCTATCGGCTCCGGCCAGACGGATCAGGTCGCCTGTGCTCTGGCATATACCGTTTGCACGTGTCGCTGCCTTTGTACCTTTGTAACGTTAATCTGAGCATTATTATAATTATTAGTAGGAAAATGTATACACCTATGCTAATGTTTGTGAAAAAATATCAAAAAGGATCAAAAATATATTTTCGATATTTTTCACATAATAATTGGCATGAGCCTCTGGGAAGAGATGTTCAATTGAATTTCATCTTATCCTTTCTTTCTTTATTAAGTGCGAACTCAATCATCCATATCTTATTCGATTCTACATCCTTTCGAACTTCGGTTAGCGCTTATCAAAATAAATAAATTCACGGGTGTGTCAACACACTCCATTTATCACAGAAGAAGCGTAAAATGAAAGTAAAATGGAAGTAATGTGTTAAAGAGACATTGTGAATGTCAAGATATCATTAAATATGATGATTGTGCATAGGGCTAGGTCTCATGTTAATTACAAAATGTAAATATTTGCGTGGATTACATTTGAACTATATATTTGAACGTATCCTACCAATTTAATCTAAAGCAAATTCAAAGAATTGGAATCGCTTAAAGGGCCCGATGGATTCATACGAGACTCATTTCGTACTCAGCGCGCACCCATTGTGACGGTTTCAGTTAACGAATTGATTCCGTTGTCCAGGGGCGGACTTTTTGTTTTGGTTGGAGATGCAGTAGCAGTTAATTCCCCCCTTTTTACATATTTTTTTTTACATGTTTTAGGTACATCATGCTGCTATGTGCTCTGAGAGGCCTTTGCTTGCTTTGTCCCCAGCTTCGGTAAATTTGCAGTTGAAGTAGACTCCATTAAACAAACAAAAATCACTTTTTGACATTTTGGGGGTTCTATATATATATTAGGGGTTTGATATTTTGGGGGTTCTGATTCAAAATACGTCCACTATTTGTGCCATTATTATTTTTCGTTTTTGATTAATTTATAGGTATATTGTTTGTCAATTTATATATATATATATATATATATATATATATATATATATATATATATATATATATATATATATATATATATATATATATATATATACATATACATATATATATATATATATATATATATATATATATATATATATATATATATATATATATATATATATATATATATAGATATAGATATAGATATAGATATAGATATAGATATAGATATAGATATAGATCTAGATCTAGATCTAGATCTAGATCTAGATCTAGATCTAGATCTAGATCTAGATCTAGATCTAGATCTATATCTATATCTATATCTATATCTATATCTATATCTATATCGTTCTATATCTATATCTATATCTATATCTATATCTATATCTATATCTATATCTATATCTATATCTATATCTATATCTATATCTATATCTATATATCTATATCTATATCTATATCTATATCTATATCTATATCTATATCTATATCTATATCTATATCTATATCTATATCTATATCTATATCTATATCTATATCTATATCTATATCTATATCTATATCTATATCTATATCTATATCTATATCTATATCTATATCTATATCTATATCTATATCTATATCTATATCTATATCTATATCTATATCTATATCTATATCTATATCTATATCTATATCTATATCTATATCTATATCTATATCTATATCTATATCTATATCTATATCTATATCTATATCTATATCTATATCTATATCTATATCTATATCTATATCTATATCTATATCTATATCTATATCTATATCTATATCTATATCTATATCTATATCTATATC
>JAXIVJ010013401.1:2500-37306 GCA_036785665.1 Chirona hameri | reverse complement strand
AATTTTATTTAACTTTTACATCGTTCATAATGCAACTCTGTATATAAATATATTGAATACATTGAATCATCATCATCACGTTTATTTTGCATCACAAGTAGTGACAAATTCCAAGAGCAGTGGTCAGTGCGCACACACACATCATTGCACAAAAACATATTATCAGAATAGAAACACATAAATAACATATAATATAAATGAATACATTATTGAAGAGTGCCCCAGAAATGGTGACCGGCTCGCCTCCGTTTGTGTTGTGACCAATCCAGTAAAGCTCTGCAGAGACGTGCTGCTCACGTCAACGCGCCGCTCACAGATAAGGCTATCTAGCGTTCTATCTCGAATAGGGAACTTTATATGATACTTGAAAACTATAGCAAATATGACAAAAATACGGCCCTGTTAATTGTGCACAGCTGTGGAATAACCTGCTCCGAACTGTTAAGATCATTATAGGGTAGTTGGGTATAATTAATCCTTAACCAATCAGGGGCGTCGCCAAAAACTGTGGAGTGGGGCCAGAGCCAGGTGTTTGGGGGACCAGTCAGGTGTTTGGGACCCCCAGTCCCCACTCCCATAGGGCTAATGTTAAAATTCTGCGAATGGGGGACTTCCGGCCGGAGCGATCCTGTGGGCCGCCCCACCCCTCCGGTGGCGACGCCCTGTAACCAATATAAACTTAGAAGTATCCAATTCATTTAATTTACAAGCAGAGGTGGATCCAGGGGGCCAAAGGGCCATGGCCCCAAAGATCCTGAAACTATGATCCCCCAACGGTCGGACGTACAGTTGTAAAAATTGCCTTTGCAGCAGTCAAAATCCATCCACAGTGAAAACTTTAAATTTCGCGCCGCTTCGCGGCATGACACAAAATACGCAATTGCTTATACAATTTTGGAAAATGGGAAAATGAATTCATTAAGTGTCTGGCAGAGTCTCTCCTTGGCGGTACCTAACTGCTAGCCCCAGGGCCCACTCACTCCCTTAATCAAATATTAACTTTCAAGCGGGCTACATGTTTAGCTAGTCTGCCGAGTTTCGAAAAAAGGCAACGCGAACGCAAAGACGCGGACATCGGCATCCGGAAGCGGCTCCAGCGGTGCCCAACTTGCTGGACCGAAGAGCTAATAGTGGGGCCAGGCTAGGACCATCTCTCCAAGCCATCTCGCCCCAGGCTCCT
Organism: Chirona hameri; assembly: GCA_036785665.1. Classification (NCBI taxonomy): domain Eukaryota; kingdom Metazoa; phylum Arthropoda; class Thecostraca; order Balanomorpha; family Balanidae; genus Chirona; species Chirona hameri. The sequence goes on along the minus strand of JAXIVJ010013401.1, from coordinate 36,126 downwards.
CCAGAACCGCAGGAACCATTTATGTGCGGAAAAGTCGTTCTGCCTCTTGTTGCTTTCAAACCATTTGCACTGTTACCAGTTGTTTGTTAGTCACAGTTCGGTATATACGTATACAGTTATTATTATAATATGTACTATTGAGCGTTGACTGCCACCGGTCATCGTGATTTACTATCCGAAGCTAATGTATATGAAAAACTACCTTAATTTCAATATTTTTCATCATACCGAGATGTGCAACCTGGAATAAGGGTTACCTGACGCTTGGCTCCACTCACGGTCTGGTTCCAATATTAAAATGTATTTTCCACGACCTAAAATAAAAAAAAATCACACCGCTTCGCGGCATCCACCACATGACCACTACATCGGTGGTCATCGTTATTAACGAAGCCATCGCCATTGTCTTCGGTTCGTTGTAATGGTGAATTGAATGAATAACATGTTTAACTTCTTATTCTCTACAAAGCCCACTGCCTATACTTCTCGGTTTTATCAGGCACACCCGTACATTTTTTGCGCCGCTTCGCGGCGCTAAATAACAAGTACCTACTATAACATGAAAATCCACATTAAATATGCTGCAAAGGCATGACACGCATACAAAATGGGTTACATTTTTTCCGTCATTTCAGCCGACCCCCCCCCCACTCAAAAATTATCGGCGACGCCCCTGGGTACAGCTGACAATTGACATAGTTTCACTCAGTGTAAGGCAATGTCGGAACAATACAAACTGCAAGCTGACATTTCGATATCCCAAAAGGTCGAAAAGCCAAAAAAACACAAAAATATAAAAAATATTAAAGTCATTAGAAATCGTGTGGTTGCATAATAAAGTGGCCCAAATCCGGGAAGAAATTCGAAATTAGGGGTAGGTAAGGTCCGCTAAAAACGGTCCCCCCCCCAAAAAAAAAACGACCGGCTGGATTCGCCCTTGTTTACGAGATTGCGGATCACAGATCCCGGGTTAAACCCGTCATTTAACTTCAATAATTATGTTTAATTTTACACTCAACATTTGATTTGCTTACGGATTGGATGCATCTTCTTGGCTGGTTGGGTATTTAACGGGATGCAAGTTGCAACAAAATGCTTAGGATATATAAACTTCACGAAGTGCACAAATCTCTCCCTTCATTGCAGAACCAGCTTACGCATTTGTTGGCTACACATTTATGAATTCATGCTGTTTCATGTTACACCTTTTTGTGGTAATGCTGTTGCGTGTTGCACGCTTTTGTGTTAAAGGAAGTGTGTCTACTGTTTTGAATGTACAAAATATTTAATACGGTAAGAAGCTATTGGTTTGATTGTTTGATACGATAAAATTCACATCTGGAGCCCCTTAGGTTGAATTTTCACTTATATATATTTTTTCTTCTTCGATATCGATAAAGCGATCGCCACTATAATCAGAGGGAAGAAGATGTTATGTAAAACGGCGCACCTAAGACAATAAACAATCCATACGAACAATGTTAACAAACCGTCGAAAAGCAAAATAGCCGTCGATGTTCGGTTCGGCAGCTGCTATCGGCGCTCACGAGCTGTTTTGTCGAAATGCTATATTGGCCGGCGCTAACGATATGCTAGCAAATTTGTATCGATATTTCGATATTAGCAATGCTTCTAGTAGTGAGTGGTAAGCCCTCTTGGGTCTACCCATTAACTTTTTGCTACCAGCCAGTTCCTGCAGGGTCTTTGGAATATCTCAGTAACTAGTGTGAATCTGGAAAAATGAAAGGCATGGTTCGATTCAGAAAATTATGTTCTATAAACCAGTGTCAATAACCCCAAATAAGCGATGTGAGTAGAAACACACTCCCTTTAATGCTGCTACTAGTAGCTGTGTACCATACCGGCCGTGTGAGTGCCGGTGCTACCAGCTGTAAGTGCCGGTACTGTCAGCTGTACCGACAGACGGTAAGCCGGAAGATCGCTGAGTACTGTATGATCGGCAGACGGGGTGCTGACAGCGGGCTGACTCCCCACAGCGCCGGCCCGGTCCGGTGGGTCGCGCGGTAAAGGTCGAGGCCGCGCCAGACGAGTCGGGAGACGGTGCGCGTCCTCGGCGGCCGGCTCTGACTCAGTGGGCGGCGGTGAGTCACCGATCCAGAGTCGTCCAGAGTCCAGAGTCGAGTCGGCAGGTGATCACAGCCGGATCACCTGCCGCCGGCCGCCAGCACCGGAGGCGGAGAGTCGGTGACGTCGACCGGCGGCGCGGGGCAACGCCAGCACAACACGCGCTCTGCTCAGCCGAACCGGTCTGGATACGCAGGACAGGACAGACGAGACAGGACAAGGCACACGAGACAAGACAAGACAGATTAGACGGGACGAGACAGACGAGACAGGACGGGACAGATGAGACAAGACAGGACAGACGAGGCAGGACGGGACAGATGAGACAAGACAGGACAGACGAGACAGGACACGGCACACGAGACAAGACGAGACAGGACAGGACAGACGAGACAAGACATGACAGACTAGACAAGACAGGACAGACGAGACAAGACAGAACAGACGAGACAAGACAGGACAGACTAGACAAGACAGGACAGACGAGACAAGACAGAACAGACGAGACAGGACACAGCACAAGAGACAAGATAGGACAGACGAGATAAGACAGGACAGACGAGACAGGACACGGCACAAGAGACAAGATAAGACAGATGACTGATGAGACGGGACGGGACAGACGAGATAAGACAGGACAGACGATAACAGGACAGACGAGACAAGAAGACAGGGCAGACGAGACAAGGCAGGACAGACGAGAACAGGATAGACGAGACAGGACACGGCACAGGAGACAAGACAAGACAGATGAGACAGGACGGGACAGACGAGACAAGGCAGGACAGATGTCTGTCCTGAGGGTGAAACACGGAGATGGGACGGCCGGGCGACTCGGCGGTGCTGGTATACACAGTGATTAACATTGCTACTTGTCTGTTTATCCAGCTATTTTACTTTAGCTACCTTAGAGCAGGTGGTGCCCTCTGGCCAGGTACCGCCATCAGACAAGGTGCCACCCTCAGGTCAGGTGCCGCTGGGTGAATTTTTGGAGGCTAGAGAGAACAGGAGCAGGCTGAATTTCGGCAGACCTCATGGGTGGAGACAGGGCTGATTTGGACAAGCCTGTGTACGGGGCAGGGCGGAGTTCCGCATGCCTGGGACTTCGGCAGACCGAGGAAAAGGGCAGGGTTGATTTTGTGAAGCCGGGGAACGGGGTGGGTGGATTTCGGCTGGCCTCCTTGATTTTTTTTTAATATTTGAAGAAAAACTTGTGTTTTTACTGTTGTTTCCCCATTGCCTTCTGGGCACATTTGAAACTAAACAAAAGCAAGTTGGAGTCTTCAACTGTTACTGGGTACAGTACCCAGTAAAATTTGGGGTTTTGAATTTACTGGGTACAGTGTACCCAGTGTACCCAGTGGTGGTTACGCCCATGATTTGCTGTAAGCTTTGGAATAATTCAACTTTATTGAAACTGTGCAAGTGTGCAATATCGCTTTTCAATTATTTCTCTCGAATGCTCCTACTCTCAGCTGTTGAAGAAATCCAAACGACGAAACGTGTACACCTGAACTTGTTTTATACATGTCGTTACCTATAGTCATTATTTGTGAAATCAGTATAAACGTTTATATATATATATATATATATATATATATATATATATATATATATATATATATATATATATATATATATATATATATATATATATACATATATATATATATATATATATATATATATATATATATATATATATATATATATATATATATATATATATATATATATATATATATATATATATATATATATATATATATTATATATATATACCTCTTCTGAGCTTAAGCTTGTTTGTTTTGTAATAATTTAGTCCGAATGGTTTGAGTGGGTGACTGCAGGGCCTGATGCCCGCGGTGCTATTAGCTTGTTGCGTAATACTGCACCACGGTCCCGCCACCTATCCACAAACACCCGCGCCCAGTTCACCGGTAATTAATTATAAATATATATTCGGTAATTAATTAGGTCCGAACTAGAACCCACTGCCACTGAGTTATAGGAGCCCAGCGTCATACCCCCAGACTACACGGGAGGCATTACAGTATAGTTTATTTGTATTTCATGCTTTTAACAGCATCGTGTTTACAAATACTATCGTATCAATTATATTATCGATAGGACATTGCAGAAGTCACTACAAAAAACTTTTTGCAACCTCCAGTGCGGAACCTCAAAGAAATCAAATCCTTCTCTGGATACCGGTCAAGTGTCTGACCAGTCTCCAATGATGAGTCCATGTGGCGGTGTTTAATCTCACCACTATCTTGTTGCTCAGCTCACCGTACCGCAGCAGGTCCCGCCCATACAGTCACGTGCTCCCAGGTTCCGCGGCGCAGGTGAATTCCGTTACATCATACTATGTATGATGTCACTTGGCCGCGTTCTGGGACCGGATTGCTCAGCGCCGGAAGCAGGGAGGGGCTTAGTGGAAGTGATGACGTCACATTACAGGAACGCGAGCCGCCATTGGCCGGCAGCGATGACTGGTCGGCTGGCCGGCCTTCCGACGGCGCTTCATTCATGAATCCGACGGCCGGTGTAGTACGGCGCCCAGCGGCGGCGGCGGCGGCGGCGGCGGCCGGGGGTGGCGGATGGCCGCTGTGGCTGTCTCTGCCCACTGCCGCTGCCGCCGCCGCCTCGCTGCTTTCGGTGAGCCCCGTGTCTGAGGCGTGCCACTGTACTCCAGGTGTGCCAGCCAGTGCTGCCAAGATGACGGTGGAGGTGGAGGTGGCGGCGGCGCCTAGCCTGGCCGACGTGAACCTGGACTGGGAGCTGTGTCGAGGAGGGCGGCTGTCGCCGCCGGGCAGTCCGTGCCCGCTCGACGAGCCGGCAGCCACCAGCCCCCCCGGAAACACCGGCTACCTGGACACGCCGTCCACCGCCAGCGTGGACGTGCCGCCCTTCTTCAGCAACCTGCCTACGGTGACGACAGGTAGGTCATTCAGCCTGTCCACAGTGACGACAGGTAGGACAGTCAGCCTGTCCACAGGTAGGTCAGTCAGTCTGTCCACAGTGACGACAGGTAGGTCAGTCAGCCTGTCCACAGTGACGACAGGTAGGTCATTCAGCCTGTCCGCAGTGACGACAGGTAGATCAGTCAGCCTGTCCACAGGTAGGTCAGTCAGCCTGTCCACAGTGACGACAGGTAGGTCAGTCAGCCTGTCCACAGGTAGGTCAGTCAGACTGTCCACAGTGACAACAGGTAGGTCAGTCAGCCTGTCCACAGGTAGGTCAGTCAGCCTGTCCACAGTGACGGCAGGTAGATCAGTCAGCCTGTCCACAGTGACGACATGTTGGGTTGGTCAGTCCGTGAGGCGTCAATGTAGTATGTACCTATGCAATAGCCGTTTTCACGAAGGATTATTGCGCTGAAAAGTTTCTGAAAGATTCTGAAATTTTTGAAAAACTACACAACTTTTACATGCGATTTCTGGCTAGAAATGTCCTTCATAATTTTGTAATATGTTGGTAAGAATAAAATATGTTAACAAATTTGCGGTTTGGTGGTAATAAGCAAGATAAGTATTGATAGAATCTTCCTTGAAGTTTCACGAAGATTCAGGAAGTTTCAGGAAGATTCTATCAATACCTATCTTGCTTATTACCAACAAACCGCAATTTTTTCAACATATTTTATTCTTACCAACATATTACAAAATTATGAGGGACATTTCTAGCAAACATCGCTTTGTGTAAAAGTTGTGTAGTTTTCAAAACTTTCGGAATCTTTCAGAAACTTTTCAGCGCAATAATCCTTCGTGAAAACGGCTACTGTAATGTTTATGTGCCTAATGGCGATGTTAATAAATGTCATTGAGTCATGAAACAAAAATAATAGTTAAAAATGTTGAAAAGCACATTTACGCCATTGCTCTCCTTCCCAACTTGCTAAATTTGGGTCCCAAAGCTACCATTTCTGCGCCTTTTATTCTATGGTCAGGTTTCATCGAAAGCTAAATCAATAAAGTGGATTCCATGATTACCCGAAACTATCCGTTCCATTCCGGATCTCCGCCGCTCTCCGGAACCATCGTCTTCCCATCCTTTCAATTTCCCGTAGCTATTGTTCACTAAACAGCTCGTTTTGGACTTCCCGTAATCCCCATTTAACGTATTGCTGCCAAAACATGCATGCATTTTCTCGAATTCGCGCGCGCTCCAGCCTGCTGCGTCACTCCGTGCACGTCACGGTTGACGTCATGTATGATGTCATGGCGGCGGCGCCTGATTGGTGGTGGATGAGGTCATTGCCGCGGCGGCCGCTCCAGTGAGAGAGGCCGCCGGGAACTGGCAGCCGGCCAGCACTGCCGCACGCCAAATACAGCCGAGCTCTGTTGCCAGCCAGCCCCGCCAGCTGCCGCACGTCACACTCTAGGTCAGCTCAGCTAGCCACCAAATTAGCATGCAGTGCAGTAAACAAATGGCATCGGGACGGAACGTCAAGCAGGCATACTTTCGGATCCCTACCAAAGCGTGATAAGGAGCGGTTTTCCACGGTCATTGTGACTGTTGGCGAGAAAAGAAACAGATTCTGCAAAGTATGATGCTTTTGATGAAAGCATCTCAAATTCATTGTTTGGAAGAATTAGCACCTGCCTACCTATTCATCCTTAAAGGAAATAGTTCACCTTCGGAATTTTTTCAGAACACGATTTTATTATATTTTTTTAATACAGTTCCTTTTTTTCTTATTAAAAATGGTCCTACATCGCGCCAATTCAGGACAGAAGGTTGTAAATTATTGATTTTATGGTGTGCGTTATTGGTCTGCGCATGCTCCATGGCAGTGCTGGCACTTTCAGACGGTACGGTACATCATATATGCGCCGTATTCCTTCGCCAAAAAGTCAAATATCTTCGGCTGGGGAGTCTTTTCAGCCAAGATAAGTTCCAGATAAGGATTTCTCAACACGGGCTACAAAACGGCTATTTCAGTTCAAAACCCATGTTGAAGGTGAACTATTTCCTTTAAAGGAAATAGTTCACCTTCAACATTAGTTTTAAACTGAGATAGCTGTTTTGTAGCCCATGTTGGGAAACCCCTATCTGCAAGTTTCCTTGACTGAAAAAGACTCTCCAGCCGAAGATATTTGACTTTTTGGCGAAGGAATTCGGCGCATATATGATATATCGTACCGTCTGAGAGTGCCAGCACTGCCATGGAGCATGCGCAGACCAATAACGCACACCATAACATTAATGATTTACGACCTTCTGTCCTGAATTGGCGCGATGTAGGACCATTTTTGAAAATAAAAAAGAAACTGTATTCAAAAATATAATAAAATCGTGTTCTGAAAAATTTCCGAAGGTGAACTATTTCCTTTAAAGGCACTGTCCCACCTTTTTGAAAGTTGTCGAATTACACTTAATTGTATGTCTACATGTCAGGCGAGGTCAGCAACATGTTCGTTAACTTTTTCCCGAGAAAATTGCTTATCTTGGAAGATATTCAACTTTTAGTTTTGAGTGGAAAGTTGGGTTGGTGACGTCATATGTTTTTTTTAATAACAGGGAAATCCTTTGTGCTGCCAAATGTATGGCACAATTTTTTGTCGACATCTATTGCGCAGAAAAAAGCGAATCACCCGGTGTCTAGATTGGCTTAGATTGCGAACCACCCGGGGATCGAGAAATGAAAGACAAAAATGTTCCAAGGCTGACCTTAAAACAAGTCGACTAGCATTACCAGTTGGGTTAAGAGAGACGACGCTGTCGGCTTAGAGGCCCTATTCAAATACACATGGACCTTATTTTTTACAGATGTCAAAACAAACTCGAATATCTTTTTGATTAGATCATCAGGGACGTGGGAACCGCGGGGACAGTGGGGTCAACTCGCCCCCCCCGCAACTTTGGAGCTGGGGGGGGGGGGGGGCGACGCCCTCCCCCCCGAACTTTTTACACGATCACCCGACTCTGTATAAGAACAAGGGCATTGCCACCGCAGTTTCAACGGCGGGGCGCAGCGCCGCGAAATTTGGCACAGCTGTCTGGGCATAAATTACCCACACTTTGTGCAATTTTTGATCTCGGGTCATCTCAGGTCAGGTCACCAGGTCAAGTCAAGTGACCCCACCTCCAAAACATTTGCGGCCGTGCCACAGCCAAAGTGATTGACCAAACGGTTTGAAACTCACAGGATGTCATCAGGTGATAAGTAGGTATCTACAATTCGTATATATCTTCTTTTTTATATCGGTGACCTAAGGTCAGGTTGATTTCGTGACCTCTCCATTATAAGTCAATGGGATAAATGAAAACACGTATAAATCTATAGGAAATGACTAAATTTGACCAATTTTCACCAGATCCACCACGCTTGTGCCAAATGCACCACTCTTGTGCCCTATGTAACATTTCTGTTCATTGACCCCTACGAGGTCAACTCGGGTGACCCCCCGGTCACGTATGGTTTTTCTTCAATAACTCTTTACCAAATCAAGGTAGAGCAATGTGGTTTCAACAATTGTATTTGGCTTGTCGAGACGAATCACGTGATTTAACCCGCGCCGTGGCGGGTGGGGGGTGTTAAGACACCCCCTCAGGTTTTTCGAGGATAGCGGAAAAACAGCGGCGCGCAGCGCCGCCGTTTTTCCGGTGACCTAGATGACCTCGGGTCATTTCAGGTCAGGTCACCAGACCAGGTCACATGACCCCACCTCCAAAAAAAAACTTGTGGTCGTACCACAGTCACAGTTTTTGGATGGTCTGTTTTACACTTACAGGATTTCATAAGGTCATATATATCTACAATTAGTTCATCTTGGATGTTGTACCTCAGCGACCTAAGGTCGGGTTAATTTCGTGACCTCCCATTATAAGTAAATGGGGAAATATTCCAATGCTTCCTTTTCCAAGGATACGCAAGATATCAGTCTAATTCCTTATGGATCATGTTATTATAGGCCATTCTTGCTGACCTAGGTGACATTATTGTTCAGTGACCCCTACATGGTCAGCCGAGGTCATCCGAAGTCACCAACAGTTGTATGTCAATAACTTTCGACATAATGACGATAGAGACGTGAAACTGCCACCAATGTGTTTGTCTTGGCGAGGCACGTTTTAATATCCAACATTACCTACTTGGGTCACCACTTGACCTTGACCTGAGGTCAAATTTTTAAGTTGACCTAACCTGGTCAACACTAATATTAATCGAAGGGCCTTGACGAGACAAACACGATGGCATACAAATTATTGCCTTGTCGTTATAAGGTAAAAAGTTTTTTTTTCGTGAAAAACTAATTTGTAAAAAATAGCCTTTTTGACATTTGATGAGCTCTGGAGCCTAAACTATTGACCTGAGCTAAAATCTGAGGCATCTTAGCGATTGCATTTTTCAATAGCTTTCCATTGCCTTTTCCGTTTGTTCCTAGCTACCATAGTTACTGTGCTATCTGGGGGTTTCTGGAGCGAAGTCCTAAAACTGGAAAACTTGACCTTTGATGACCTCTGGTGACTTCAATATTGGCTTGAGGAAAAAATATATCTTTCGAATACGCTTGTTGCGAGCTTTCGAATGCCTCTTTCTGCGTCTTTCTAGCCCTTTTAGTTTTCGAGTTAGAGGGGGAGGTGTCTAACCCTCCCCCTCACCCCGGCACGGCGAAGGTGGCGCCGAGCACCGGCACGGCGCGGGTTAAAGGACATAGTTCACCTTCAACATTAGTTATAAACTGAGATAGCAGTTTTGTAGCCCGTGTTGGGAAACCCCTATCTGCAAGTTTTCTTGACTGAAAAGACTCCAGCCGAATATATTTGAGTTTTTGGCGAAGGAATGCGGTGCTGGCGAAAGAATGTTGTACTGGTTCTAGCCCGGGCAGAGGCTATACCATCAGCCAATCAGCTTGCAGCTGGTGCTAGCAAGCGAATCGCCGGCCGCCGGTTGGCACATCTCCAATGCGAGTCTATCTTTACACGACTACTTTCGAATCTGATTGGCTGAACCATTTTTTACATTCGCGTGACGTCAGGACTCTGACTCAGAGAGCATGCATATAGTTTTGATAAACAATACACATTTACGGCCTTCTGTCCTGAATCGGCGCGATATAAGGCCATTTTTGACAATATAAAAATAAATTGTATTACAAAATATAATCAAATCGTGTTGGGTAAAATTTGTATAAGGTGAACTATTTCCTTTAAGGGTTGACCCGGACCTCAGGTCATGCCAATTTGTATATATGGCCTAACTAGGTCACCCACCCAATATATCATTCGATGCGTCTCGACGAGAGAAACACAATAGTGAAATCTGTTTTACTCGATCGTGCGTCTTTCAAAAGTTATTTCTTAAAAACAATTCGGCAATTATTAGAATGTTTCAAATTAAATGGCTTCTGCTGACCTAACTATTCACCTTAGGTCAATGCTGATGGAACCTTAGCGACAGCAAAAAAATGCAATTATCTTTCAAGCGATTTTTTCCGCGTGTCGCTAGCTCTTTTAGTTATCGAGATATAGACGGTTTTATCAAGGACACTCATATACATATAGCCGGAATTTGACCTTTGGTGACCTCTGGTGACCTCAACATTGACCTTACCTAAAAATGACCGAGTACTTTCGATAAAGCTTGTCTCGAGCTATTTATTATCGTTTTCCGCTTGTCGCTACGTTACGTGATTTTTTAGATCATAGGGGGGGGGGGGGCGGAAATCAAACCATCCCCCGGCAGTTCGTGGTTGGCGCGAACCCCCCACAGTGTGCGTGGACCTTAATTCGGCAACAGTTAACGAACAAACAAAATAACTAACTAAATAACTAACTTATATATAAGTAGATAAACCCCTTTCTATGAAAAAATGTGTGTGTTCTAAATGCATTGGTTTGTCAGATCGCTTGGTTGAGTACGACCGTATAACGATAAATTCATAAAAATATACCTGAAACATTGACCATAACACCGTAAAACACGTCATAGCATATTCGGTTGAAGCCAAGTATGGTACTCGCCCCAAATGTATGCTAAACGCATGATTTTGCCATGGTCAACTTCGTGCGTTCGAAAGATAATTTCATTTTTTTTTTCTGTCGCACATGACCTCACCAGCTACATCAGGTTCGGAAGTTAGTCAAACCCGCCGGTTCTGGATTCAGGCACGGTGAAAGCTCCAGTTCCGCTTCTCCGGCCTTTTGTGACCCTACCCTAGTACCAGTGTCGCTCCTTCTTCATGTTTACCAGCTTTTCTTTTTTTTCTTGTTAGGCGACCCATTTCCTTATATGAAATAAATATATGACATCAATAAGCAGCATTGGGTATGGAAAAGAGCGGCACACGTTGCTTTCTCTTCAGTCTTAATTTCTGTCGTAGTATTGCCAAAAAGTTCGCCCCCCCCCCCAACTTCAAAGTAGTTCCCACACTCCTGTAGATAAATGGCTAGCTCAACTCAAATATAACGTTAAGGTGGGATAGTCTCTTTAACATGGGATTTTGGACTGAGATAGCAGATTTGTAGAGCAGATCTAAAAATGGGTTGTGGTGTAAGAATTACCTCCCTACGTTAAGTAATTTCGACACAGGACTAGTGGGCCCGGGTTCATGTCCGCTGTTCCGGGCCACGATCGGGACATGAACGCTGCCGCCGGAGGCAGGTACACTCTGGGACGTAGTCTCTGATCACTACTTTTCGTTAATATCCGCTCAGCCGCCCGGGCTGCGCGGCGGCCCTTTGTCAGAGACTCAAGTCGTGGAATGTCGTGGAATACTTGGCGTCAGACGGAGCCAGAACGCCAGCTGCTGTCGTACGATTTCTCGTTAAATGCAAAGAGGAACTTACTTCTTTCTCCATATATATCCATCAGTTGTCCAAACGAAAGTCATATTCGTAGTTTTGAGCTCAAGATGCACCATATGGTTGAATTTCAAGACAACTTTCAAGGTGACCTATTCCCTTTAAGAGCTTTCGATTGCTTTTCGATTGATTTTAAGAGCTTTCGAAATATTTTCATCTTTCATTTCTCGATCCCCGGGTGGTTCGAAATCTAAGCCAATCTAGACACCGGGTGGTTCGCGTTTTCTGCGCAATAGATGTCGACAAAAAATTGTACCATACATTTGGCAGCACAGAGGATTTCCGTTATTAAGACAAAATCATATGACGTCACCAACCCAACTTTCCGCTTAAAACTAAAAGTTGAATATCTTCCAAGATATTTTTTTTAAAAAGAAAAATAGGTCCAGGAACATGTTCAGCTGACCTCGCCTGACATGTAGACATACAATTAAGTGTGATTCGGCAACTTTCAAAAAGGTGGGACAGTCCCTTTCATGAAGCACTAATACTGAATGTTTCGAGGCCCTTCAACATTAATCTTCAATCATGCCAGGTAAAATGCCAGGCATCAACATCACTTGACATTCAGTAGCCGTGTTCAAGAAACCATGTGCACGGTGTGTACAGTGTGTTTCACCCTATTATCGCACAAAGTGCTCTCAAAGGTATGATGCATCTCCCGCATAAGCAAAAGTGAAATTGTAAGCAAAGATCAAGGTGACCTCGCTTTGACCCCAAACCTCGCTTTGACCTCGCTTTGTCAGGTCACAAAAGGTCACTATTAGCAAGAGGTCTACGAAAGTCATACGACATATGTTTTATGGGTTATTTTACACGTATAATTATATAGTTGCAGCCATTTTCACAACCTGACCCCATATAATAGCCCTCAGGTCAAGATTAGGTCACAAGGTCCAAATTTGAAATTGATTACTATAAATACAAAAGGCATGTTTCTAGACCAGTTTGGTCTAAGAAATACAGCGGTGGCATTTATTTGTCTGTATCTGGTCAATAAAAGACAAAAACGTGACTTAAAAAAATGACGTCATGAGTTACTTATACTTGGGGAGTCAGACAAAAATAAAGATACTGAATTGAAATTTGGTTTGGGCATCGTCCATACTTAGTTCTCCCATACATACCATTTTTGTTTAATATCTTCAAATGTTTTGATTTTGTGGAAATTTTCCCGCCAAAAATCAGTTTGTTTATTTTTTGGGGTCAAAAAGCCAAAATTTTGCAAATCTGAGATAGCCATTGTTAAGAGACTATCATTTCCGTTATTTTGACGTCTTTTATTTTATATTTGCATCAAAACTCGATTTTCTACGATAAAAGGAGAGGGGGAGGGGGAGGAAGGGCCCCTTCTCGAGCGTTGAAAGGGCCTCCTTCCCAAGCGTTGAAAGGGCCAACAAAAAAACGGATGAAAAGGCACGTTACAAGGATGGAAAATGCAGTATGACAGGTATGGCATGAGCCATACCATCTTTTAGGAGCTGAGTTAGCAAACTGCCATATCAACTTTGGAACCAGCGACACCAATTTTGAATCAGCTGTACCAACTTATACTATTTTTTAAGCTCAAGACCTGGAACTCTTAAACAAATTGCGCCGCGGAGCGACGCGAAAATTTTGAGTCTTATGCCCTGGATAATGGATATGCTTTCTCATCAATGCGTCGTATTGCGTATGGTGAGGACCTCTAAAAATGCTATTGTGCGTTTAAAAGTGCGGTAAAAAGTGCTAAAGTGAACTATTTTACCCAATTGTATAGGAAAGTAGCAACATAACACATAAATGCGCCGAGAAACGGGGCGATTTTTTTTCTTCTAACCCGCATATAATTGAATTTGTATTTAAATGAGGGCTTACTCTACAACAAAAATTAGAAGTGGAGCTTTCGGGTATACTCGTATTCAAGTTCAAGTTCATGTATTTCAAGGAGCGTCCACATAGTGGGTATTCTGCACCTAGTCATAGCTAGCATGGCCCATGATCCAACACATACAACACAGTGAAAGTGATACAATCAGCAGATACAGTCGATACAGTCAATCAGCGATTTAAAGCACACAGGAACGCGCGGCGCGAGCGGCATGGACGGCAGCCGCTGGCAGTCGGTTCTATGCGGCGGCAGCTCGGTACGGAAACTGCCGCTGAGTGGCGGTCAGCCGGACGCGAGGCAGATGGAGTGAGCCAACGCCGTCCGAAACAGCTCGAGTCTGGCGTTGGGAAGACTCGGCACGCGTCGCAAATAGAGCACGCAGAGCGTGGGGCGACTCGCTGACATGCAGCGCTCTGTGCACGTTCAGGCAGTCACGGTGGCGAACAGTTTCCGCGACTCTCTGCCATCCGAGTGCTTCAAGGGCGGGGGATATGTGGTCGCAGCGGCGAGTACCACTCACAAGCCTGGCAGCGAAGTTGATAATTATCTGCACTCTACCTAGGTGACACTCGGCCGCGCCACCCCAGACAGACAGGCAGTAGAGGATGTGCGGGAAGACGTGAACTTGGACTAGGAGCTTCAGAACCTCAGGAGTGAAATGGTGCCGAGTTTTGAAGAGGGACACGAGGATTGCGTTGCAGCGCCGAACGATTAAGGAGATATGGGGTTCCCAGGTGAGGTGTTGGTCGAGGAGTACACCCAGTACCTTCACTGAAGATGATGGGTAGATATCCGTGCCAGAAGTAGTAATGTGGAAGTTGTTGGTCTTTTTGAGGGAGGGTTTGGTGCCAACCAGCATGAAGTCTGTCTTTGTGGGGTTCATTTTGAGGCTATTAGACTGGAACCAGTTTTGTAGGCACTGGATCGACTCCTCGACCCGGGCTTTCAAGTTAGAGAGACCGACGACATCAGGAGTGGCGGAGTCAAGGAGTTGGGTGTCGTCGGCGTAGGATAGAAGGCGGCCGTGGGGAAGGAAGTTGGGTAGGTCATTGATGAAAATGAGGAAGAGGATTGGACCGACTAGGGATCCCTGGGCCACCCCATGGGATAGGGGTAGAGTGATTGAGCCGCCGCTGACCGTCTGTCTCCTACCGCTCAGGTAGTCTCTAAACCATTCCGAGGACACACCGCACTGTTCGAGCTTACTGAGAAGGACGTCATGATCAATACTGTCGAAGGCTTTGCTGAGGTCGATCGTCGTAATCGACGCGACATGGCCGTTGTCGACAGCCCTTGTCAGCCATTCCACAGCGTCGATCAGAGCGTCCTCTGTCGAGTGAAATGGACGGTAAGCATACTGCATTGGCGTCAGTACATGGTGGTCAAGTAGGTAAGAGCTGAGCTGCGAGCAGACGACCTTCTCCGCGATTTTCGACAGTACAGAGAGTATATAAATGGGCCGAAAGTTGTTGAGGTCAGACCGATCGCCCGATTTAAACACTGGAGTGACGCGCGCGATCTTCCAGGAAGAAGGGAAAGTACATGACGATATAGAAGAGTTGATCAGGTGTAGGAGATGACAGCCGATTACAGGGAAACACTTCTTTATAGCAAGGAGAGGCACACCGTCGACACCGACGGCCCTCGATGCACTCATCTTCCCGATTGCGGTTGACCGAAAGGGCCCCTGATTGTATTGTAACACCCTGACGAAGGATGTTACAATATATCCGAAAGCTCCGCTTTTAATATTTTGTTTCGTGTGGAGGAAGTCCTCTTTGTATTTAATCTTCATCTGGGATCTCTATACGTGCTTTTGGCCCGTCCAGTCTGACCAGAGACTCCTCTGACCTTCCAAGAAGCCCCTCGTGTGTGTCAAGGGGCCCATTCGGCCTGTTCAGAGGTCCTTCTGACCTGGCCAGGGACTGCACTGGCTGCTTTTTCGCCCTGCCGACATGCTCAGAGGCCCCTCCGACCTGCCCAGGGGCCCCTCCAGTCTAGCTAGGAACTCATCCGGCACGTTCAAGGGCCCCTCTGACTTGCCCAGGAGCCCCTCCGATCTGCCCAGCGACTCTTCTGGTCGGACTGCGCTGGCTGCTTTGTCGCCTTGCAACATGCTCTGAGGGCCCTCCGACCTGCCCTGGGGCCCCTCCGTGCTGACTAGGGGCCCATTCGGCATGTTCAGGGGCCCTTCTGACCCACCTAGGGACCCCTTCCGGTCTGGTCAGGGGCCCCTCTGACCTGCATAGGGGCCCTTTTAACTTCCCAGGGCCCTCCAACCTGCTCAGGGGCCCTTATAACCTGGCAAGGGACTGCGCTGGCCGCTTTTCCGCCCTGCGGACATGCGCAGGGCCTCTCGACCTGTCCAGGGGCCCCTCTGTGCTGACTAGGGGCCCATTCGACGTGTTCAGGGGCCCTCTGACCCGCTCAGGGGCCCTTTCGGTCTGGCCAGGACCCATCTGACATGCACAGGGCTCTTTTGAATGTCCAAGGGGCCCTCTGGTATTTCAGAGAGGGCCCTGGTGGCTCTCCTGACCTCCAGGGGAGGGGGGGGGGGGGGCACCCGCCGCCCCCTTGGCTACGTGCCTGCTCCTGGCCAAGTAACACCTCCAGAATCTCCTGGCCAAGTAACACCTCCATAGTCTCCTGGTCAAGTAACACCTCCATAGTCTCCTGGCCAAGTAATACCTCCATAGTCTCCTGGCCAAGTAACACCTCTATAGTCTCCTGGCCAAGTAACACCTCCATAGTCTCCTGGCCAAGTAACACCTCCATAGTCTCCTGGCCAAGTAACACCTCCATAGTCTCCTGGCCAAGTAACAACTCTGGAGTCTCCTGGCCTATAATGTCCGCCTGTCTGCCTGATGTCCGCCTTTTCTGAAGCGTGCCCTCCTCTGCCGGCAGAGGGAGACGTCAGCCCCCAGTGTGCTGAGAGCCCGGCGCTCGTCAGCGGTGAGACGACTGACCCGACCGCCCCGCCGCCGACTAACCAGAGCTCCGTAACAGCGGTAGGGACGGACGTCCCGCCGCCGTCAGAGCCGAGCGTCTCACCAGCGACCACTGCCACCGGTCTGCCGCTCAGCCAGCCGAGTGTCCTGCCGCTGACAGAGCTGCCGAGTGTCCTGCCGCTGACAGAGCCGAGTGTCCTGCCGCTGACCGAGTTGCCGAGTGTCCTGTCGCTGACCGAGCTGCAGAGCGGTGTGTCGCCGGCCAGGCAGCCGCCGGCCGTGACACACGGCCTCAGCATGTTTCCGTCACAGCAGCAGCCGAAGCAGGAGACTGGCGAGCAGCACGGCGATCAGCCGGCCCAGCCACCGCAGCAGGCGGCCACGGCCGCCGCCGCACCCAGCGGCGTGCCCACCACACTGGCCTCGTGGTTCTTCTCGCCGCTCTTCACCGTGTTCGGTCAGCACTCGGCCGAGCAGTCCGCCGCGCAACAGGAACTGTTTCAACAGCACCAACAGCCTCAGCAGCAGCAACAACAGCAGCACCAGCAGCTTCAACAGCAGTCGCAGCAACAGCATCCGCAGCAACAACAGCATCAACAACAACCACAACTACAACAACAGCAGCAGCAGCACCTGCAGGCGTTCAGCCGGGAGGCGGTCTTCTCCTGTCAGCCGCCGGAGCTGCTGTTTGACCCGAGCGGCTCGTACTCGATGAAGCCGCCTCCCGCCTACCCCGGCGACGCGGCGCACCCGGCCCGGCTACCGCCGCCGCCACCGAGCCTGTCGCGCTGGCCGCCGCCCGCCCTGCCCCCGCTGCAGTTTGATCTGGAGCTGGCCGAGCCCGGTCTCTCAGCGCTGCCCTCCCCGGTGGCTGGTCCGTCCGGCCTGACCTGCTCCGTGGCAGGCCCCTCCGGGATGACCCCGTCCCCGATCAAACCCGGTTCCGCGGCTCCTGGGGCCGGCTATGACCCCACGGTGGCCGGTGAGGGCCCGGCGTCGCTGTCGCTGCGACCGGTGAAGCCGCGGAAGGGCTCGCCGCGTGCCAGCCGGACGCCGGTGGAGGAGCGGCCGTACGCGTGTCCCGCCGAGACGTGCAGCAGTCGTTTCTCGCGGTCCGACGAGCTGACGCGCCACATCCGCATCCATACCGGCCAGAAGCCGTTCCAGTGCCGCGTCTGCATGAGGTCCTTCTCCCGGTCCGACCACCTGACTACGCACATCCGCACGCACACCGGCGAGAAGCCGTTCCAGTGCGAGGTGTGCGGCAGAAAGTTCGCCCGATCTGATGAGAAGAAACGGCACGCCCGGGTGCACATCAGGCGGCCGCGGCGGGCGGGCCGCGCGCCGGGCGGGGGCGGTCCGGGCGAGCCCGGTCCCAGCTCTGGGCCCCGGCCAGGTCGGGGAGCGGGCCGGGTCTCCGCCACACACACGTCACAGACCGGAGGGTCGACCTCCTGAAGGCAGAGCAGGAGACAGCGGCGGCCCTCGCCGCCCGCCGCCACCCGCTAGTTATCGAATCTCCGGGTTACTTCCCCGCTGCTGCGGGGAAGTGGCCGTCATCTAGCCATCTGGCGTGTGATATCGGCCGACCGACGCCGCGTCTCTCCTTCCGGCGCTCTCCTCTGGTGTTCCGGCCGGGTGAGCGTCGCGCGCCAGTCGGCCAGTACAAAGATCCGGCCGTGTAACCAGCGCCAAGTCATCCAGCATTGACTGTAAAATCAGCTTCACGCTCATGCCATTGCAATCGCAACGAATGTAGGCAATTGTCATATACGTCATGCCATCGATACAGGGTCGGCTGGTTGTTCAATGTATCGTATGATCGCGCATGGAGCTGCGACTGCCATTACATGTACCTGCAGAGGGGCGGCAGACGCCCAGCGTCGTCACTAGAGAGTAGAGACCGCTTCAGCCACTCACTCGGCCACGATTTAATAATCATGATGTCATGCATGCATCGCTGTCACCTATAACACATCGTCGTACATCTTGTTACTATTCTTATATACAAGTTTTTACTTTAATAAACGTGACTGGAATGGGAGAGCGGCGTTTCACTGGCTAGCTGAGCTGTGTTAGCAGTGTCCGGTCCGCCAGCTGAGCTGTGTTAGCGGTGTCCGGTCCGCCAGCTGAGCTGTGTTAGCAGTGTCCGGTCCGCCAGCTGAGCTGTGTTAGCGGTGTCCGGTCCGCCAGCTGAGCTGTGTTAGCGGTGTCCGGTCCGCCAGCTGAGCTGTGTTAGCGGTGTCCGGTCCGCCAGCTGAGCTGTGTTAGCAGTGTCCGGTCCGCCAGCTGAGCTGTGTTAACGGTGTCCGGTCCGCCAGCTGAGCTGTGTTAGCAGTGTCCGGTCCGCCAGCTGAGCTGTGTTAACGGTGTCCGGTCCGCCAGCTGAGCTGTTAGCGGTGTCCGGTGCATGCTTCACTGACTGCTGAAGGCCAGGCGATCGCGGTGGTCAGCGGTGCCACCCTGAGCCCTGACCGATGGAGTCTGCCAAAGGCGGATCCAGGGGGGGGGGGGGGAGGCAACGGGGCCATGCCCCGCCCCAAGACTGTTCAAGGGGGGGAACTATGTTTTGCACCCCCCCCCCCCTCCCAAGACGTGAAGTCATGCTATATTTGCGTTTTAAGAACGGTACTGGGCAAATTGGGCCAAATTTGGCGGCGCTGCGCGCCGCCGTTTTTCCACTATTCTCAAACAACCTCGGGGGGGGGGGGGGGGGGGGGGGGGTCAAAATGACCCACACCAGGGCGAGGGTTAATTTATACGCTTAATCATTATCACGTTTACAGGTGTCCTTATTTCATTCTTTCTATCCAGCACTATTTCGGTCAGGCAAGTCTACAATAAACAATCGGTCCAAATCAATTTTTTCCTGTAGGTCCTTGCCGTCATTCTGATTACAACGGCGGAGGCGGAGAGGGTGTTCAATGTTCAGTAAGGTGGAGAAGACAATCCTCTCTCCGAGCGACAATGACCGAGCTCCAAATGGAGGCGCTGATCATGTGCGAAGCCCACCGAGACCTATGCCATCCGTCGGCGAAATCGTTGACTTCTTTGCGCGATCGAGAAGTCGCCGGTTAGATTTCAGGCTGCCGCTGCCTGCCGCATGTAAGCAATTCCCTGGATGTTCGAAGAGGTTTTCTGCCATAGAATGTATGGCAGTAATATGATAAATGCAGCGTTCACCGTCGTAGGTATCGGTTACGTCGTCTGCCTGTGTCGTGTCTATGCCCGCCGAGATGCGCAAATGTCTTCGAGGTCCAGGAGCAGGGGCATTTTTTCATGAACATTTTTCTCCTTTATCATTTTCACTCATTTTGCAAGAACCTGGCAACGGAAGTTGATCATCCTATCCGTATGCGGTGCACAGATGGGTAGCTAAAGTTTCTTGAAATGCATATTTAATTTTACGTCATGCATAGGCGTAGAAAAATGGGGGAGGCGGGGGGGGGGGGGGGGGGAGGGAGGCGACCATGGCCCCCTCACCTTTCGGCCATTTTTTGTGTGCTAAAATATTTTATTTTGCTTGGTGAGAAAGGGGTTTGATGGCACAAGGTTCGCCAAGACGAGAAGAGCCAAAATCTGAAAAGAAATCTTCCATAGGGGGTTGGGTTTATCACAAAACGAGATAAAAGTTTAACTGCCCGCCCCCCCCCCCCCCCCACACACACACACTTTTCGTGACGTTCGTACATCCCTGACGCCATGATCGGGTCATCTGTATTATTGCTTTGAAATGGCGGAAGTGCGACTGGTTCGATCATGTCCTCGCCTTGCATGTCCGCGCCGACATGTCGCCGATCATGTCCTGGATTACGTCCTCGCCTTTATCTCTTGTTCTTTATCGGAGCGCAACAGCTAACGACAAACATTTGTGCAGCGAAATGCATTTATTTTTCCGGCCGGACCCTCCCCGCGGTTTACTATCCGAGATTCGGAGCTGGAAATTCTGAAGAAAACCACCATTTATTTGATGCTCCAAGTTTTGTTTTAAATTTCTATGTTAGCTTCTTTCCACTGACATTTGGTTTCCTTGACCGCAAACAAATCACATCTAAGATTCTCTTGTTTTTTGGCAAGTATCGTCGAACCTTGTAGCACAAAGTAGTTGGCCCCGAAGACGAACGGATGGATCCGTCCTTGCTCTTAAAGGAAATAGTTCACCTTCACATTAGTTTTAAACTGAGATAGCAGTTTTGTAGCCCGTGTTGGGAAACCCCTATCTGCAAGTTTTCTTGACTGAAAAGACTCTCCAGCCGAATGTATTTGAGTTTTTGGCGAAGGAATGCGGTGCTGGCGAAAGAATGTTGTACTGGTTCTAGCCTGGGCAGAGGCTATACCATCAGCCAATCAGCTTGCAGCTGGTGCTAGCAAGCGAACGCCGGCCGCCGGTTGGCACATCTCAAATGCGAGTCTATCTTTACGAGACTACTTTCGAATCTGATTGGCTGAACCATTGTTTACATTCGCGTGACGTCAGGACTCTGACTCAGAGAGTATGCATATAGTTTTGATAAACAATATAAATTTACGGCCTTCTGTCCTGAATCGGCGCGATATAAGGCCATTTTTGACAATAAAAAAAAAATTGTATTAAAAAATATAATCAAATCGTGTTGGGTAAAAATGTTCCAAGGTGAACTATTTCCTTTAAGGGCAAAGCCGGCTTGATTCAGCACACATTTTCATGTTTTTTTCCTTGCAGTCTGGAACGAAAACATGGTACACCTTTTTCGATATCCCAAAAGGTCGAAAAGCTAAAAAAAAAAAAAATCATTAGAAATCGTGTGGTTGCAACATAAAGTGACCCAAATCCGGGGAGAAATTCGCAATTGGGGGTACCTAGGTAAGATCCGCTCAAACTCGTTGCCCCCCCCCCCCCAAAAAAAAAAACGGCCGGCTGGATCCGCCCTTGTGGACACTCCGTCAGTGAACAACTACCACATTTTTACTCACCATTCATACATAGTCCTGAGTCCATAGAAAAGTTTTGTTTTTGCAGCTTACTCCATATGCGTAGTAAAGGGGGGGGCATCAGGGGCGGATCCAGGGGGTGGCCGCAGCGGTCGCGGCCACCTCCCCCCCCCCCCGCCAGAAGGGCGCCCCACGGGCTGTCCGTCGCCTGGCGATGGATTAAGGCATTCACATACAGCGAAAATACGTACTATATTTCATGTGTGCTGCTTGTTTTAATGTCTCCCGTTCGCTCCAGCTGTGGCTTAACGAACATTGCTATCATGGCGCCCCTGGATTTTTGGAAGGCGCCCCTAAATTGGCCTGCGGCCACCCCTCCTAAAATATCCTGGATCCGCCCTTGGGGGCATGGCCCCCTCACTTTGCTGCATTTTTTTTTGCTAACATCTTTTATTTTGTTTGGCTAGGAAACTGTTTGACAGCAAAAGGTTCGCTAAGGCGAGAAGAGCCCACATTTGCAAATACATCTTGCATATAGGGGGTTGGGTTTCGACAAGATCAAAGTTGCACTGCCCCCCGTCCCTGGCTCACTCCACACAGTCATTATGACACATATCATTATGACACATATCATGTCTGTTCTTCGACAATGCACGTCATTGGCCCTCTTATACATTGGTAGGTGCGGAATATGATTATTCCATGCATCCACTCAGCACTTTAAAAAGGCGGATACAGAGGAAAACTGAGGAGGTCAAGTTGCAAGACGACCGCCAAACAGACGCCCATTACTGATATATTCCGCAAATCAACGGTGATACCGAAATCCTCATGCGAGAAAGCGAATTGAAGCAGCATACAACAGCGGACATGCACGACGTTACCAGTTACACTGGTCCTCGAGTTCGCACACGACGTTACCAGTTACACCGGTCCTCGAGTTCGCACACGACGTTACCAGTTACACCGGTCCTCGAGTTCGCACACGACGTTACCAGTTACACCGGTCCTCGAGTTCGCACACGACGTTACCAGTTGCACTGGTCCTCGAGTTCGCACACGACGTTACCAGTTACACCGGTCCTCGAGTTCGCAGCGGGAGCCGTTAATGCTTGCAGTTGAGTCATATTTATCACTGCAGTGCATATGATAAGCTTATTGGTCTGACAACCGATTGACATGTTCGCTAGAATGGACAGATAAAGTACCAACCATCGGGACACGGGCGGCTCCGAGGAGACCGTCGGCACCATGCGGCCTCTCAAAGGCACGGAAATCGACAGAAAGTTGATATATTTTCGAAGTTAAAAGGGAATCTAAAGAATTTTAAAGACTCTTGTGAGACATTACTAAGGAAAGTTTATTGCATTCAAGGGACTATCCCACCTTAACATTATATTTGAGTTGAGATAGCCATTTTGATGGCTTGGCATTGAAATTAAGTATGGTAGCAGTTAAAACAACCACAATGATCTAATCAAAAAGACATTCGAGTTTTATTTTGACATCTGTACAAAATAAGGCCCATGTGCATTTGAATAGGGCCTCTAAACCGACAGCGTCGTCTCTCTTTACCGAACTGGTAATGATAGTCGACTTGTTTTAAGGTGAACCTAGGAGATATTTGCTACATTGCAATGGTTTGGTAGTTGGTTTGTTTTGTATTCAAAGCGCCAGAATTGTCTCGAAATATGTGTGCCCATGCCTTGGCAGCGTAAAGGATTTATGTGTAGCTCTCTAGAGCTCAATATGACGTCATCAACCCAAATATTAAAACTTAACTTTTTATTAAATTAAGCACTGTTTGCGATAAACAAATGTCATAATCGTGTTCGGCAGCTATTACTATATATTGTGCACCACAAGCGGCGTACATTTGACAACTTTTGGGAAGGTGGGACAGTCCCTATAACCCGCCCTTGACTGGGGTCTCAGCCAAACACCATTGACTGGGGGGGGGGGGGGGGGGCGGGGGCGGCGTTAAACGCCCCTGGCTATCTTACGAACCAATGATCGCAGCGAGATGCGCGCGGCGACATTCGAAAACTCTCAATGAGACACATCTAAAGCATACTCGAAAGTTTCAAATTTAGGTCACATTTCAGGTCACGGTCAGGTCAAATGTCAAAATCGAGGTATTTGAGTGTATGGGCCATACTTTCCATACACAGTCTTGGTGGCTTGTATCCCTATACTTCTACACGCCAGACAAGTGATTTTTTAAATCGCCATGCGTGTAGTGCAAACTCCTTTCAGTCCATTGTCACACGTATGACAGTGTTTATGTCCAGCGGGGCAGGGTGGGGGAGTAAGAGCTGAAGTCACAAGGTTCTTTTTTAGGGTGTTGTTATTTGTCCAGCTTACTTTGATAGGAGCTTTTGATGAACGAATGGCTGCGGTTATCCTTGTGGTGAGCACCTCGTCGATGTAAGGGAGTTTCATATACAAATGATTCTTACGATTCTTGGGTTGGCTGTGCTGGGGTCTAGTACAATCTCTTATCGATCGATTGATGAGCGCGGTAGGATACTCATTTACTTTGAACAGCTCACTTACTTTGTTCAAACTTCTTTCTCTAGCTTCAGGATCTGACCAGAGTTTAATGGCCCGTCTAATTTGAGCTTTTAGTATGCCTTTCTTAGTGGCCATGGTGTGGCCCGAACGGAAGTGCATTATGATAGGAGCTGTCATAGGCTTGATGTAGAGTTCTGTAAAGTAGGCCCCATTTGCCCGAATCGTCAACAAGATGTCCAAGAATGGAATTTCTGCAGACTCTCCTGTGTGATCTAGGGTGAGTTTAATTGCTGGATTAAAATAGTTGAGCTTCTCAAAAAATATTTGGAGCTGTTCCATTCCATGACTCCAAATACCACAGTAGTCATCAATGTATCTTCGAAAACTCCTAGGAAATCGGGCCGTAGTGTCAGAGACGAGAGGAAAGTTGATTCGAAAAAGTGCATAAACGAGATGGCAACAGGTGGGGCTATTCTGCTACCCATAGCGATACCAGTAGTTTGCTTAAAGGAAATAGTTCACCTTGAATTTTTTTACCCAACACGATTTAATTATATTTTTAATACAATTTATTTTTATATTGTCAAAAATGGCCTTATATCGCGCCGATTCAGGACAGAAGGTCGTACATTTGTATTGTTTATCAAAACTATATGCATACTCTCTGAGTCAGAGTCCTGACGTCACGCGAATGTAAACAATGGCTCAGCCAATCAGATTCGAAAGTAGTCGCGTAAAGATAGACTCGCATTGGAGATGCACCAACCGGCGGCCGGTGATCGCTTGCTAGCACCAGCTGCAAGCTGATTGGCTGATGGTATAGCCTCTGCCCGGGCTGGAACCAGCACAACATTCTTTCGCCAGCACCGCATTCCTTCGCCAAAAACTCAAATATATTCGGCTGGAGAGTCTTTTCAGTCAAGACAACTTGCAGATAGGGGTTTCCTAACACGGGCTACAAAACTGCTATCTCAGTTTAAAACTAATGTTGAAGGTGAACTATTTCCTTTAAAGTAATCCTGTCCGAATCTGAGGTAATTGTTAGTAAGTACATGTGTCAGAAGTTTGTTGAAATCAACTAGCGAAAGGCCAAACAGGTCGATTTTAGCGATATTATCGCGGATCAAGGTCATGACAGAATCTACCCCTTCCTGTATGGGGATAGATCCATACAGGTTACAGACATCCATAATGAAAATGATGCAGTTAGCAGGCAATCTTTCCGGAAAGGTGTGTCTGAGTCTGGCTAGGAAAGTAGCAGAGTTCGGCAGGTGCGTAGGTACAAATTGAAGAAGTTGCCCCAGAATCAGCTGCAAAAACCAACTTAGCTTGTCGAGAGGGTCACCACAAGCTGCTACGATGGGCCTCAGCGGCTTGCCTGGCTTTTGTGCCTTGAGTAGTCCATATCAGGGCAATAGAACACTGTCCATATAATTCGGCAGTCCTCGCGTGCTGAGGCAGAAGGCGTTTCAAGTGGTCTTGGGGAACTTGTCTGCCAGTGTGCTTTTCATTAGATTCTTCGTGAGGTCACCTAGATCACTTGTGGGGTTCTTGTTAACCTTTTCGTACGAGTCCGTGATCTTGAGCGCTTTTTCTACATAGTCTTCTTTGTTCATCAAGAAGAAACTCTTACACTTGCCCGACTGTTTTATTACAAACTTGTCATCTGTCTTCAGATTGTTGAGATTCATCCGCACAGATGACGTCACATTGGGGTTGTCTCGGGTTTTGTGGTGAGTGTAAAGTTTAAAATCTTATATTTCAGCCCTTCCAACTTCTTTTCTGCTGTCCGACCTACATCAGGAGGTTGTTGAACGTCAGAGTCTCGGAAAGTCGGCCGAGGATGTGGGACGGAAACCACCCCTGTGGTTTGTGTCAAATCAGTGCCTATGTCGGTGGCAGTATCGTGGCTTTGCTCATCAGAAGTGCCGGTATTGAGTTTTCTTTCTTCAATATGCGTAGCCCTTTTAACAGCATAGAAAGCTCGTTCAATACCCACTTCTACCGAGGTCAAGATTTTCGGAGAAACCGTCTGTGTGATGGCAAAATTGGGCCCTTTCTCCAACACATCTTTGGTGCTTGGATCTAACGCATGTTGCGTGAGGTTAACCAGCTTAGGTTGAGTCATGGTCGGCGGACCTGTCTGGGAGGCACCAGGGATGGCGGCTGACGAGTTGGCTGAAAGAGTAGCGGTAGGTTCAGTCTCCCGAGTCTCCCGAGTGCTTGACGCTGAGATGGTGTTCTTCTGGAAGTTCTGTACTTTTCAGAAGATTTTGCACAAGCCAGTTAATATACTTGTTCGTTCGCGTTTTACCCAAGTTCAACTGTCTCCCATACTGTTGTAAAGACAGGTTGTCTGGCTTCTTTAGCAAACATTCTTGTCCTGATCTCAGTTCTTCAACGAAAATTAATCTACAGTGTTGATGAAGCCATAACCAAGAGTGACTGGAATCCCTTTGTAAGGTGACTGCAGACCTGTCTAGACTTCGCTGAAGGTGGGCCTTCGTGCGGAATGCAGATTTGATCTCCTCATTCAGGATGGAAAGTCTTAGCTTCGCGACTTTGTTTGCTAGAGGCGCTTGTTGCTCGTAGTTGAGTTGCGAAGTTTTGTGAACGATGAAAGCTGGTGTCAGTTGCAAGGAACGACAGTCCAAGAGGAAATTGATCCGTGAATTAACGTGACCGAGTTTCGAATTAAAGGGAATAGTTCACCTTTAACATGGAGTTTTTGACTGAGATAGCAGATTTGTAGAGCAGATCTAAAAATGGGTTCTGGTGAAATAATTATCTCCCTGCGTTAAGTAATTTCGACACAGGACTAGTGGGCTCGGTTTCATGTCCGCTATTCCGGGCCACGATCAAGACATCTTGTTCGCCGCTCGCGGCCGCTGGCTCGCCGCCGGAGGCAGGTACACTCTCTGGCACGTAGTCTCTGGTCACGACGCCTCGTTAATATCCGCTCAGTCGCCCGGGCGGCGCGGCGGCCCCTTGTCTGAGACTGTACTTGGCGTCAGGCGGAGCGGGGCGGAGCCAGAACGCCAGCTGCTATCGTACGATTTCTCGTGAAATAGAAACAGAAACTTACTTTTTTCTCCACATATATCCATCAGTTGTCCAAACCAAAGTCATATTCGTAGTTTGAGCTCAAGATGCACCGTATGGTTGAACTTCAAGACAACTTTGAAGATGACCTATTCCCTTTAAATGAAATAGTTCACCTTCGGAACATTTTTCAGAACACGATTTTATTATATTTTGTAATACAGTTTCTTTTTTCTTTTCAAAAATGGTCCTACATCGCGCCAATTCAGGACAAAAGGTTGTAAATTATTAATTTTATGGTGTGCGTTATTGGTCTGCGCATGCTCCCTGGCAGTGCTGGCGCTTTCAGACGGTACGGTACATCATATATGCGCCGCATTCCTTCGTCAAGAAGTCAAATATCTTCGGCTGGAGAGTCTTTTCAGCAAGAAAAGTTGCAGATAAGGATTTCTCAACACGGGCTACAAAACTGCTATTTCAGTTCAAAACCCCATGTTGAAGGTGAACTATTTCCTTTAAGACGCGCAAGTTTACCTTCTCCATAGATAGATCATTATTAGGTAAGTTTGATAAGAGTTGGAGAACGTTTAGCAACTTGTTCATTGTAAAAAAGTTGTACAAAATGATCCTTTGTGATAATAATATATTATTTTAATCAAAAGAAAAGCCGAACAATTCTAACGCGTTTCGATTAAAGGGAAATAATGACCTTTGATTTTGTTAGCAACAATTTCTTAGGCTACCGTTATGGTTTTAAAATTATTTTATTTAAATTTAAGAATTAAATACAATTAGTCCCAAATTCAAAGTTGTAAGTTTGGAAAAAATGCAAAACAAGTACCTTGTGTACTTCATGAAGGTCATTGACAAATTCGTCCTTCCCTACCATTGTTTACATCGAGTGCGGTATTTTTGGAGGCTCTGTGACCAGGCACGTAGCCAGAATTTCGTCAAGTGGGGGGGGGGGGGGGGGGGGAGCGGCGCCTCGAAAGGGCCCCTTCCCGAGCGTTGAAAGGGCCCCTTTCCAAGCGTTGAAAGGCCCCCCCCCAAAAAAAAAACGCATGAAAAGCCACGTTACAAGGCTGGAAAATGCGGTATGGCAGGTATGGCATGGGCCATACCAACGTTTAGGAGCTGGAGTTAGCAAACTGCCATATCAACTTTGGAACCAGTGACACGAATTTGGAATCAGCTATACCAACTTGTAATATTTTTTTAAGCTCAAGACCTGGAACTCTTAAACAAATTGCGCCGCTCCGGAGCGGCGCGAAAATTTTGAGTATTATGCCCTGTGTTGCTTTCTCATCAATACGTCGCATTGCGTATGGTGCAGACCTCTAAAATTGCTATATTGTGCGTTTAAAAGTGCGGGGAAAAGGTGCTAAAATGAACTACTTTGCCCAATAATATAGGAAAGTAGCAACATAACACATAAATGCGCCGAGAAACTGGCCGATTTTTTTTCCTAACCCGCATATAATTGAATTTGTAGTTAAAATGCGCCGCGTAGCGGCGCGAATTTTTTAGTTTGATTCCCTGTACAACTGTATTCTTACTGTTGAAAGGCCCAAGGTCCCTTCAGATCGTCTAGGGGCCCCTCTGACCTTTTCTACGCCCTTCCGACCTGTTCAGGGACTCATCTGGGATCCGCGAAGCGAAAAGACATGATGTGGAGTGGGTGATATTATATATATATATATATATATATATGTATATATATAATACAAAGAGGGCTTACTCTACAGGAAAAAATAAAATCGGATCTTTCGGGTATATTGTAGCACCCTGACGAAGGGTGTTACAATATACGCGAAAGCTCCGCTTTTAATATTTTTATTGTGGAGTAAGTCCTTTTTGTATTTAATCTTCATCTGCGATCTCTACGTGCTTTGACCCTTCCGGTCTCACCAGAGACTCCTCTGACCTTCCAAGAAGCCCCTCTTGTGTGTCAAGGGGCCATTCGGCCTGTTCAGAGGTCCTTCCGACCTGGCCAGGGACTGCACTGGCTGCTTTGTCGCCCTGCCGACATGCTCAGGGGCAGGGGCGGCGGATTGCGGGGCGCAGGGTATCCAAAAGCCCCCCCCCCCCTCAAATGAAAATCCTGGGGAGGGGAAGGGTCATGTTGCCCCAGATTGAGCAGGCTAAATTCTGGGGGGGGGGGGGGCAAAACTACCCTTTGCCCCCAGGATTTTCGACTGGGGGGAATTTTGGGTACCCTGCCCCCGCAATCCGCCGCCCCTGCTCAGGGGCCCCTCCGACCTGCCCAGGGGCCCCTCCAGTCTCGCTAGGAACTCATCCGGCATGTTCAAGGGGCCTTTCGACCGGCCCAGGGACCCTTTCGGTCTAACCAGGGCCACTCTGACTTGCCCAGGAGCCCCTCCGATCGGCCCAGCGACTCTTCTGGTCGGCCTGCGCTGGCTGCTTTGTCGCCCTTGCCGACATGCTCCGAGGGCCCTCCGACCTGCCCTGGGGCCCCTCCGTGCTGACTAGGGGCTCATTCGGCATGTTCAGGGGCCATTCTGTCCCACCTAGGGGCCCTTTCGGTCTGATCAGGGGCCCCTCCGATCCGCGCAGGGGCCCTTTTAACTTTCCAGGGGCCCTCTGGTCTCTCCAGGGGCCCTTTAACCTTCTAAGGGGCCCTTTCGACCTAGCAAGGGACTGCGCTGGCTGCTTTGTCGCCTTGCGACATGCTCCGAGGGCCCTCCGACCTGCCCTGGGGCCCCTCCTTGCTGGCTAGGGGCTCATTCGGCATGTTCAGGGGCCCTTCTGTCCCACCTAGGGACCCTTTCAGTCTGGTCAGGGCCCCTCTGACCTGCACAGGGGTCCTCTTAACTTCCCAGGGCCCTCTGGTCTGTCCAGGGGCCCTCAAACCTGCTCAGGGGACCTTATGACCTGGAAAAGGACTGTGCTCGCCGCTTTGTCGCCCTGTCGACATGCTCAGGGGCCTCTCAACCTGCCCAGGGGCCCCTCTGTGCTGGCTAGGGGCCTATTCGACGTGTTCAGGGGGCCCATTCGACGTGTTCAGGGGGCCCATTCGACGTGCTCAGGGGGCCCTCTGACCCACTCAGGGGCCCTTTCGGTCTTGCCAGGGGCCCCTCTGACATGCACAGGGCTCTTTTGATCGTCCAAGGGGCCCTCTGGTCTTTCAGAGAGGGCCCTGGTGGCCCTAAAGGGCCTCTGAAGTCCGCTAAATACTCTAAAGACCACGCTTCGTGTAGTAAAGAGCCTATGATACTGCGGTTCGTGCGGTCTCTTCGGCCCTTTTCGGCGCGCGCAGCGCGCCGAAAAGGGCCCTCGCGCGCCAAAAAGGGCCCTCCTGGCCTCTAGGATGGGTGGGGGGGGGGGGGGGGGGGCGGCCGCCCCCGCCGCCCTCCCCTTGGCTACGTGCCTGTCTGTCACGTTTCCGATCAAACTGATCCGTGAAGCAATCGTGAAGCATCCGTGATGCATGACTGACTGTCAGTATAAGTCATGAATAACAACAACATGCAAACTATACCAACTCGAATGCAATAAGGGCGGAATTATTTGAACCCCAGGCAGGCAAGCAAGTATTCGCAAAGCACTCGGCACTGCGCCACACTAGCAAAAGGCGAGAGAAAGCATATTGGATACAGTATTATTACGTCATAAGTTTCTGAAGTGTCAACTACTATGCAATACAGTGATACAATACCTTTAATAATGATTAACAAGACAATTCAAACTTAACAAAATAAATCGAATAAGTCTTTAATTAGCTTTCAACTCAAAATCAGATATATTTTGCAATGCTACACAAGAATGGCACCAGTGACGTCATTAACAAAGCCTGCTACGGGACTTGGGTATACTAATCAGGAACAACTCGCCACAATGGTTAAGTGCGCCGATAAGCATGATAATGACTTTGTAAACAAATCGCCGACGCTAAATAGGTCGCCGTCGATGTGCATCGATGAGCTTCCGATCTAATTGCCAGTTTTGTGTTATTGTTTGTTAGTTTTTTAGGGAAAAATTCTTATTTTTCATGATAATATAAAGCATAGTGTTATATACAGCCACAGACAAATTATACAAAACTCCTAATGTTGAAAACAAATGAATCGATTTTCAAAAATTGAGGGTCGCAACCACTAACTATGCCGCCGTTGATGTGCATCGATGAGCTTCCGATTTTATTGCCACTTTTTCCAATCGCTGTTAGTTTTAGAAGATCGCCGGGCATATAATCACAACAAGCAGAACGCGCAATATATTTTCCACTCCATTGCGTAAAAAAGCAATACGGGAAAAGCCCGCAGTTTGATGAGGACCAAAAGTACTTGCAAGTACCGATCGTTAAAAGTGTGGAACGCTTATCAACTTTAACTTGAAATATCTTTCGGTAGGAAAGTTTTCATGCAAAATGTGATGAATTTACATTATATTTTGGTCTCGTCTGGCGATTTCAAGTGCTAACTCCATTTTTGAGGCAAAAGGTAATTATTTCCCTTTAAAGGGATTATACGGGTTTTTCCCATAATAATTGAGTTACACAGTAAAACGTACTTATAAAGGTGGTAGAAGTCCCACGGTAGCCACATTTTTCTGGAAATGACCTCTTCTGCACGTAAGGACATTCCAAAGTGCGCGGTGATGCCACCGCGTATTTTCTGCAGGACCGGCTGAGAGGCATGAGCCAGTCAGCTCTTTTATGCTTATAAAAACACCTCACTTATGGCATATTTCCGGTAAAATAAGCAATATTTGAAAGAAAATAAACTTGTTTTGTTCCAACGACAGCAGCAGTTACCTAGTTTTCCCATAAAATTATATATTTGTCATGAATTTTCATGTCAAAAATTAATACACCACCACCAAATTATCAACGCTAAAGGCCAGAGAAAAGAAAACCACAACAACACAAAACCTCAACGAACAGTGTGTAGTAATACAAAGTCCCGTCAGTTTTGAATTGCATAATAGTTTTGTGATCCAGTGTAGGACTTGCAGATAATTCAAAACTCTAAAATTGATCTTAAGATAAAAGTGGTGGACAGTAGTGCCGATCAAGTACTCGTTATCTGATACTAGTCTCGAAAGACGCCCAAGTTTTAACGCTGATAATTGCTGAAATAATGGACTAAATGAGCATTGAAGTCCCTGTTATATGTCTTAAACGTGTTTTAAGCTCAAACAACTGCAAAAGAGTGCATTTACTTTCAGGACGGAAACCCGTATAATCCCTTTAACAAATCAACATCAGAGAATGATGAAAACCAACCCCCTTCAAATGACACGTGACCATAACGGGGCGGAGCATGACCATATATGGCAGGTCCAAAGGTTGATTTTTTTTTGGCGCACTTCGGCTATTGGTTTGCCGCACTATTATTTTGCCTGTGTAGGGGTGTAGGTATTGCTTTGATCACGTGATACATTTATTATTGCTAAGCAGTCAACTCCTCATATTAATTCATTACTGACCAATATATCAATATTGGTCAGTAATAAATTAATATGAGGAGTTGACTTTATATATGTCAATATAAATTTTAACAATTTCGTATTGCATTAGCTGAGGGCGGGCTTGGTCACATGATAAATGCAGCCAGGTTTTGTTTGTATTGAATAGGTGGGGTCTAAAAAACCGTCCAGATTAGCAGGCAAGCCCATGCTCCGAAACTACTGGACCGATCTGAGTGATTTTTTCACCATTTAATTTGAACTGGTCGGAATGGGTGCCGTTTTGCGTTTATCCACTTTAGTCTAATCTAAATTAACCAAATTGGATCAAAATCTGTAGTTCAAATTTGCAGGCAAGCCTATGCTCCGAGGCTATGGGACCGATCTGCGTGATTTCTGCACCATTCGATGCGGCATGGTGCAAAATGGTGTCGTATTGCGTTTTTTTTTACAGATTGGTTCACTTTAAGTGGACCAAATCGGACCAAAACCACCAAAAACCTTTGCAGGTAAGCCCATGTTCCGAGGCTATGGAACCGATCTGCATGATTTTTTCACCATTCGATCCGGCGTGGTCCAAAACGATACCCTTTTGCGTTTTATACAGATTGGTCCACTCTTAAGTGGACCAAATTGGGCCAAAACCACCAAAAACCGTTGCAGGCAAGCCCATGCTCCGAGGCTATTGAACCGATCTGCATTTTTTTCTCCACATTCAGTCCGACGTGGTCCAAAATGGTACCGTTTTGCGTTTTATCCAGATTGGTTCATTCTAAGTAGACCAAATTGGACCAAAACCACCGAAACCAGTTGCAGGCAAGCCCATACTCCGAGGCTATAGAACCGATCTGCATGATTTCTTCACCTTTCGATCCGGCGTGGTCCAAAACGGTGCCGTTTTGCGTTTTATACAGATTGGTTTACTCTAAGTGGACCAAATTGGACAAAACCACCAACAACTGCTGCAGGCAAGCCCATGCTCCGAGGCTATAGAACCGATCTGCATGATTTATTCA
>JAXIVJ010013400.1:7500-37307 GCA_036785665.1 Chirona hameri | reverse complement strand
AGATCATTAGCAATAATATAATATTTAAAAAAGGTCACAGTCTGACTATTCACGTCGTTTCCTCATTCCGTCGAATTGAAACATTGTTGTCTGCAGCGGGATTCGAACCCGCGCTTGGCCATCGCTCGATCTGCATGGGTTCGCGAGATGCTTAATATCTCGAAAACGAACCTCACGGCGTACACTTTTGAACCCGGAAATCGAAAGAAAAATGTTCACGCTTCATTTCTAGCTACTTTTTATTGTCGTATCGGTTGCAGGTAAAAAAAAAAACGTGGGCCCGTAAAATGGCTTTTTAACATGGAACCCCATGGCCTAGTAGGGAAATGTACGCCGTGCTGCCATATGGACTTTGGACCCCCGGCTACCGCCATCTGTGCCTAGCTAAAACAGCTATGGACACCGGTTTCCACCAGATATCGCTGCTATGTTTACCTATGTCGTGACGCCGTATCATACCCGACAAACGGGCCTGAATTGTGTCACCCACGGGCGAAGACTTGTTCTGGCAAAAGGCGACTGGCTCACTGTAGCCCCTTGCATAATCGGTTTCCATCGGAGATAAAGGGCTTGACCCGTCATGCTTTTAAACAGAAGTTCAAGCAGTTGCTTCACCACGAGACAGTGCTGATGATATGACGCCATGAATAGTGTGAAGTGTGTCTGTGGTGTGGTTGCTTTTACGCCTCTTTTTAAGCCATCTGTTTTATCTGCGCGACGTGGGCTCAGAATAGCCACAGTAATGTGGATGTGTCCCGAAATAATACATGAACATGAACATGAAAACAGGCGCTCTTAACTTCTTCTTTATACGAAATTACCTCATGGGCGTCTTTCGCCTTAATCGCGCCTCGTTCAACTAATTGCGTGCAGTAGCGGATCCAGATGGGGAGGCATGGGCCCATGCCCCCCCCCCCCCTTGAGCCTAGAAGGGGTCAATAGCCCGAGTGGGCTCCATAGCCAATCGAAGTGACTAAAGTAATTCCACTCCGTTTTCAAACAAATCGCAAGTAAATTTGTCCACTCTGACCCTCAGAGGGCCCAGTGTGACTTATAGAGGGCCCACTCTGACCTCCAGAGGGCTCATCACCAAGGTCTGGGGCCCACTTTGCTACGTGTCCCCCTCCTTGACCGAATCTTGTATCCGCCACTGATTGCGAGCTTTCCATTACCGACTGTTGGTGAATAGGTGTTACACCTCCACAGTGACTGTTGGTGAATAGGTGTTACACCTCCACAGTGACTGTTGGTCCATAGGTGTTACACCTCCACAGTGACTGTTGGTCAATAGGTGTTACACCTCCACAGTGACTGTTGGTCAATAGGTGTTACACCTCCACAGTGACTGTTGGTCAATAGGTGTTACACCTCCACAGTGACTGTTGGTGAATAGGTGTTACACCTCCACAGTGACTGTTGGTCAATTGGTGTTACACCTCCACAGTGAGTTGGTCAATAGGTGTTACACCTCCACAGTGACTGTTGGTCAATAGGTGTTACACCTCCACAGTGACTGTTGGTGAATAGGTGTTACACCTCCACAGTGACTGTTGGTGAATAGGTGTTACACCTCCACAGTGACTGTTGGTCAATAGGTGTTACACCTCCACAGTGACTGTTGGTCAATAGGTGTTACACCTCCACAGTGACTGTTGGTCAATAGGTGTTACACCTCCACAGTGACTGTTGGTCAATAGGTGTTACACCTCCACAGTGACTGTTGGTCAATAGGTGTTACACCTCCACAGTGACTGTTGGTCAATAGGTGTTACACCTCCACAGTGACTGTTGGTCAATAGGTGTTACACCTCCACAATGACTGTTGGTGAATAGGTGTTACACCTCCACAGTGACTGTTGGTCAATAGGTGTTACACCTCCACAGTGACTGTTGGTCAATAGGTGTTACACCTCCACAGGGACTGTTGGTCAATAGATGTTACACCTCCACAGTGACTGTTGGTGAATAGATGTTACACCTCCACAGTGCTGCGTACTGCCGTAGGTGTTACACCTCCACAGTGCTGGCGTACTGCGTAGTTGCCTATAGTTATTGTATTACATTAATTTAACGTTGACATGTAACATGATTCAGTCTAGGTATGGTTTTACGTGTTGTCATGTAGAGTTGAACCTTAAATCCATACACCTACTGATGTAGGTTCTTTTCAAATAATGTAAAGCCAGTCGGTACCTATCAGTTGTCAGGGGCGGATCCAGCCGCTCAGTTTTTCTTCTTCTTTTTTTTTTGGGGGGGGGGGCAAAAAAAATGTGTTCGCTCCTCAGCCATTTATGTTTACCAGGGGGGCGGGAGTAGGGTCGGGTCATCAGAGAATCTCATTTCATTTTATCTAGTGTAAATTTGTTTTGCTCAGGGGAGGGGGCGCATGGCCCCCGTGCCCCCCCCCCCCCCCCCCCCCCCTTGGCTACGTCCCTGACCTTCAGATACCCAAATTTCGTTGCAAAGACTCGTATTTTAAAACAAACATAGCTTGAACAGCAGGTCGTCGAGAGCCGATGACTGACAAACATCTGTTTTGGAGGCGGCCGTGTCATAACTGTACAACACAGACGGTAGGATGTAAACAAATTAACCCCTTAGCATATACAAAATACTGTATCGACCTGAAATATGATGACGCAAGTTCTAAAGATGATATCAAACAGACATCGACATTAAAGTGTTATTTCTTTACCCAAAGGTAGCAATGAGCCTGCTTCAAACGAGGACGTTTGGCATCTCCGTTATCTTTTTGTCACAGCTCTCCGCGCACCGACGAGCGGCAAATGCGCGGAACGCTAGCCTGTTGTTTACCGGGTCAGGTTTGTAACCTAATTTCACCTATATTACATAGGAATAGGATCATAAGACGTTAAAGACGACCAAATTAACCGTGTGCACAAATCTGGATAACCATAACGTGGTATAACATATCACCTCCAGAAAATACGGTTATACATTTAGCGTGGGCTGGGGCTGGCCTGGGCCTGGGCTGGGCCTGGGCCGGGCCTCAACTTTAAGGAAATCACTGGGCTCTGGATGGGCCTGGGCCTGACAATTTTGAAGTAATGCGCGCGTCGTACAAGATCAGTTCAGAGCTGAAAAATATTTTAACCAGCAGTTCACTTACACAGCAACACACTGTTGCTGTGGCTGTGTTTTTGTTTTGTTTTTGGTTAGCATAGTTGGTTCGTTGTTTCACATTTATAGTATACAAGTAAATATGCTAGGATAATGATTGCAAATTTTGTTAAAGTAATTATATGCTTAATCTGAACGAGCCATACCGGGCCTGGGCCTCAATATTATGAATTTGACCGGGCCTGGTCCGGGCCTGGGCTTGGCGTTCATGGGCCTGGGCCGGGCCGGGCTGGGGTTGGTGGGCCCGTGACGAACACTGGTTACGAATGAGGGTATCACAAATTCATCTTTGGAGACGGCTCGTCAGCGGCGGTTTGATTATCCTACTGACAATGGCAAGACAAAACATTATTGCGGAGTTGTAGGTTGTCATGATGGTGTACGCCACAGGCACAACGTGCTCGTACTGAAAGGAAATCGCTATATATGGAAAGGATGGGAGGACAAGACAGTGTCAGATAGCAATACACGCCATAAGCTAAAGGCGTCGCGCCATCCGCGCTGAGTAACATCAAACGTAGTGCGGATGGTGCGGATGTGCGACGCTCAGATCAATAGTCTATAGATCGTGAATGCTAAATTAAAAGTAGGTGTTTACTGTTTTGTCCTGCTTAATCTGCCGTTGCGTCGGGTCGATTAAGCACTTGTTTATTGCAATTTACAGCAGTGCATATCATATCGTTATAAATAAATGTTGCTAAAAACATACTTTCGCCCCCCCCCCCCCGGATTTTTCGTTTGGAGGAGGGGGGGGGGGAATTGTCCATTTGCCCCCCCCCCCCCCCCCTCCTCCTGGGTCCGCCCCTGTCTGTTGTTGGGTTTCAGAAGTTATATTTACAGGTCTAAATGGAGCCCGCTCCCACAAAAAGTGGCCGAATTTGAGTGAGATTCCAAAATGTGACGTGGTCCATGATGTGAAAATCGCACCTGGAGCTTGTGAGTTGTGATCCCCCCCCCCCCCCCCCCCCTCCTCCCCAACCTCTGAAATGAAACTTCCGTTCTTATGCAAATCTTGCAGTTGCTCGCATATATATTGGATGGCTGTAATGAGCATCATTGTGATTATGTCTTTACAAGTTATATTGAAATAGCCTGTGCTCATGATAATTCAGAAAAGATAGAAAATCAGAAATAAAGGACAAAAGAACTATGTTATATATATTGTTATATAATGACAGTTCTTTTGTCCTTTATTTCTGATTTTCGATCTTTTCTGAATTATCATGAGCACAGGCTATTTCAATATAACTTGTAAAGACTTGCAGTTGCTCTACTGAAATATTCCAATAGATCAAACCTGAAATTGCTCTCATGCCGTGACCTAAATTATTCTGAACGAATGGCGTAACGTGAAATGGGTTTTCACCTTTGGCTTTTGGCTTGCTGCCCCTGGTATCGATCCGAATGATGATGACACATCGTACGCCTTACTAACGTACGCTCTCTCCATTCCATGAGCTGAATGACAATAATATGTTTGATGTGCTTCGATTTTTCGTGACCTTCATCATTGGAAATTCGCTTGAAATTTATCATGATCCCCAACCCTGTTCTTTCGCGTTACGACAGGTTTTCTTTGCTTAACATTATAAAAATATTCGAGACTCCAGACAAACAAAGTAGTTAATCTTGATTATACTTTGCGACAAGCAGATCACCAGGAAGTCATGCCTTGCCACCAGGTGTTTATATTGTGACGTCAAAACTGGGGATTCTGGTCTCAAAACATGGGCATAACTTGTTTCTACGCCTAGTCAGCTAAAAACAGACATCGCCATTGCGGCCGCTCACTGTCAAAGCAAACGTGTCATAAGCAATGGCCTTATCGCGTATACACCCTTCCTGCTGCGTATTACGTTCTTGCTCCTAAGTGTCTTGCTAATGCGTAGAGCATTCTTGATCGTGCGTATAACGCTCTTGATCGTGCGTATAACGCTCTTGATCGTGCGCATTACGCTCTTGATCGTGCGTATAACGCTCTTGATCATGCGTATAACGCTCTTGATCGTGCACATTACGCTCTTGATCGTGCGTATAACGCTCTTGATCGTGCGTATAACGCTCTTGATCGTGCGCATTACGCTCTTGATCGTGCGCATTACGCTCTTGATCGTGCGCATTACGCTCTTGATCGTGCGCATTACGCTCTTGATCGTGCGCATAACGCTCTTGATCGTGCGCATTACGCTCTTGATCGTGCGCATTACGCTCTTGATCGTGCGCATTACGCTCTTGATCGTGCGCATTACGCTCTTGATCGTGCGTATAACGCTCTTGATCGTGCGTATAACGCTCTTGATCGTGCGTATAACGCTCTTGATCGTGCGTATAACGCTCTTGATCGTGCGCATTACGCTCTTGATCGTGCGTATAACGCTCTTGATCGTGCGTAGAGCATTATTGATCGTGCGTATAACGCTCTTGATCGTGCGCATTACGCTCTTGATCGTGCGCATTACGCTCTTAATCGTGCGCATTACGCTCTTGATCGTGTACATTACGCTCTTGATCGTGCGCATAACTCTCTTTCTCAGCTGAGTAGTGTGTCTTTGCTAATGCGTATTGTAATGCATATTGCAGCATGCCCAGCCGAGCCCAGCCTCAAACCCAGCCTTAGTCCTAGATTCTCCACACACTGCCTCAAGGTATACAGCGGAGCTCATAACTCAAAATATATAAATATTTGGCCTCTTAGCGCTTCAGAGCTTTTCCGGAGCACATGTACCATGAAGTCAGAATGTGCCGGACACGTGCTGGTGTGGGGGTGTGTCGGTCCACACCGCGCCGGACTCGGCAGCCATTTGTCGTCGGCGTGTTCAAACAGCACGACATGGCCAACATGCTCCAGATGTGCCGGTCTGGCCGCAGAGGTCCGCTGTTGCCAGCCGCGTCACCGGCCTCGCCCAAACTGCACCCGTGACGCCACACAGGGACCTGCGTATGACGTCATTGTGCTAGTTGCAAATGTGTTCGTGACGTCACCGGGCCGCACATATGACGTCATTTAGGTCATTTGCGCGTGTGTAGCCATGCAGTGACACCTGCAGTGACACCTGCAGTGCCACCTTCAGTGACACCGGCAGTGACACCTGCAGTGACACCTGCAGTGACACCTGCAGTGCCACCTGCAGTGACACCTGCAGTGCCACCTGCAATAACACCTGAAGTGACACCTGCAGTGACACCTGCAGTGACACCTGCAGTGACACCTACTGGGGGTCTGACTTACTGGGGGTCGATAACGCACGCTACTCACCTACTCAGTGCTTAACAGCAGCGACCATGATTGTCTCAGAATCATCATTTGAATGAGTTGAGGAGCACAGGATGGATATTTGTTTGAAAAATATGTGTTATTTTCCAAATCGTCATTATGTTTATTTTACGAAATTTTGGGTGTTTATATCTGTGTGTCCTCAAATAAACGTATCTTCGTTCGTACAGGGTGTACAGGGTGTACAGGGTGTACAGGGTGTACAGGGTGTACAGGGGACGTAGGAACGTCACGAAAAGTGGGGGGGGGGCAGTGAAACTGTGATCTCGTTTTGAGAGAACCCCAACCCTCCTGTGGAAGATTTCTTGCAGATTTGGGCTGTTCTCGTCTTGGCGAACCTTTTGCCATCAAACACTTTTCTCACCAAGAAAAAATAAAGATTTTAGCCACAAAAATGGCCGAAAAGTGAGGGGGACAAGCCCCCCCCCCCCGGTTCCTACGCCTATACAGGGTGTACAGTGTGTACAGGGTGCAGTGGTGTACCTTTTCGTGCGAAGGTAGTTGGGTTCTCATTTGTGATAAAATGCGGATATGCAATAAGCAAACGATATAGTTGCAATTACGCATAAGTCCTGTTTGATCTGCTAATGTGGGTTCAAGAAGAAGTTTGCTTTTTAGAAATACCTACCCAATAGTCTTATCAATATGTTCACGATTACAAATAAATAAAAAACAAAATGTAACCATGCATATAGGTGATATACACATTACACAGTGCACGCCAAGTGCAGTGGGATGTTGCTGAAATCGGTATACCTCAATGCAAGTGTTATATAACCAAATTGTTTGCGTACCAGTCACGGTTCTAATTAAGTCACCTTGGATGTCATATACGAAAGTTTTGCCTAAAAATGCATTGCATTTGCAAAAAGTCATTAATGTCTTAAAGGAAATTAGTCAATTTTATAATAGGGGTTTAAACTGAGATAGCAGTTTTGAAGGCCATGTCGAGAAATCACTTACGGCATACTTTTCGTTTGGTTGTAAGGACTCTCTTGCCGAATATATTTAATGTTCTATCCTGAAATGCGGTGCGTTGTCGAAAATGTTGGCTCTTTATCTAGAAGCTTCATATGGTAGCAAGTGTTAAAAGCAGTGTTACTGGACCAGCGAGCGAACCCTTCGCCAATAATAATATTATGCTAATTATGTAAACAATTAATGGATAATCATTACATTTGTACTTACTACTTTTACAAATAATTATTTTTACATAACTTCCGAGTCCTTTACATCTTCTTTCGAAACAGACAATGTCATAACAATATGCACCACTTTTGAAATCCGCGTAACTTCTCGCAATCTATGCCGAATATGTGGGGATATGTTTTCGAAATATATTGCATTTGAAAAATTGTTCTTTGTCGTATATCTTGATAATTTAGTCAAACCAATGGTATGGATGCAAATGAGTATGGACTCAAAATGTTAAGGTACGAATGCCCCTTATTAGCACATTCACAGCGATTTGACAAAGTTACTGGCTTTCTTTACTGGGACCTAATGACCTTATGATGCATTTATCTGCGTTATTGTATTGCAAATGTATGGTATCAAATTGATTGCATCTCAATTTAAAGGTGAAATATCAACTTTTTATATTTCGAAAAATACATTTTGGGAAATTAAAAATATGTACATAATCTACTTATATATGGTGACGAACAGATATGATTCACCACTATCTCTGGTTTGAAAGTTGATTTCTAAACAAGTCATAGGGCCAGAAATGAAGTAAGGGTGACAAAAAGCGTGACAACGTCCCTGATTGATCAATGAAACAAATTGCCGACACTAAATAGATTGCCGTTGGGTACATAAGTTAACTTCCGATTTCATTGCCATTTTGTAATTGTTTAATGATGATTTTAAAAAAAAATATGATAAGCAAACTGTTATTATATACAACCAGAGACAAAACAAAACAAAACTCGTAATGTTTAAAATACATGAACTAATTTTCACAAATTGAGGGTCGCAACCACTATTAAGGCCGTCGTTGGGTGCATAAGTTAACTGCTAATTTGGTTGCATTTGTATTCAATGTTTATTGATTTGTAAGGACAGTAGGGCACATCATCACGATAAACAGAGTGGAAGGCATATTTTCCATACCATTTCGTCAAAAAGCAATACCGGATTTTGGTGAACACCGAAATTCTTTCCTACTTGCAAGTACCGGACGTTAAAAGTGTGGAACGCTTATCAACTTTAACTTGAAATATCTTTCGGTAGGAATTTGTATATGCAAAATGTTTGCAAAATGCAAATTTACAATATATTTTGGTCTCGTCTGTCGATTTCAAGTCATAACTCCATTTGTGTGGGAAAAGGTCATTATTTCATTTTCACTCTATTAGTGGCAGGCTCCTGACTACCCCTATTAGTGGCAGGGGGCGGATTCGCCCCCCCCCCCCCCCCCCCCCCCCGCCCGGAGATCTCGAGATCCACCCGTCTGATTAAAAAAAAAATCAAACGGCGTTCGATTCCCCTCAACACGATCTACATTTTTAGTTAAAAAAATCATAAATGCTTGATAGGGGCAACAGGGGGGCAAAAACTACAAATTTTAGAAGTATTTTTGATCCAACACAGCTGCCATGTTTACCAACCGATTTGAACGCAACTAATGGGAATCTATAGAAATTGAATTTGAAATTGATATATGACGGTGACTTTTGAAAATTCAAAAAACATAGGCGTTTGTAGGTCACTCAATATGGGGTGTATAGTAACTGCGTAATAAAACCGCTGTTCATGTTATAATATATAAATATATTAATATATATGAAATGATAGTATAATATATATGATAATATAATAAATATAAATGAAATGGTGCGTTATTGTGACATCAGACAAAACAGTTATAAAGCATATTTTTCGCCATAGGCGGTGCCAGGTTAGTGAAAAAGGGAGGCCAAATAGGTAAAATATTAACCGCAGGCAAGTTGCTACCAAGCAATATGAAAAAGTTACTGATCATAGATAGTTCCTTTTTGCATGTTGTACATCATAGGCGTATCCAGGATCCAAACTGGGGAAGCAAAACACCTTTTGATAGGTATATTTTCCCCTAGTATGATACTAACTAGTCAACAGTGACTATTTCACTTACAACTTCAATTCGCATTAGTTACCCCTCTTTGTACCCAATTTGGACAAGCCTATTATCCTATAATCGTTCGTAGAGTACCCACTGGTGTGTGTTTCATCCGAAAACTGCAGTATGTTATGTCGTTGTAGGCCCATGCATCTTAGTTTCCTTGCAATAATATGACCCCCTTTATTCTATTCCTGAACGCGCCTCTGCAAACAAAAATGACTTCATTCCCTCTCCTGGACTCACATGTGCATATATCATTCTAAACTAACTGTCTATTGCGCCGTAATTGCTGGCATATCGCCATCATCATGTGCCCCCCCCCCCCCCCCCCTCCTGTGCCTGAACACACCCCTGCAACTCTAAATGTAATAAATTATGCAAATAATGGAAGGAGAAGCTATCTTTTACTTCTTTATGGCTATAAATACCCCTTACATCGCTCTATATTGACTGCCAGCCAAACGTTTCATACTTCCTGGAAACCTCCCCTTTTTTAAGTCCCTGAAACCGCCTCTGCCGTGCAATATTTATTATAGTTCATTAACATTTACTTATTTATAACTTGTTTAATCACCGTAAACCCATGTAACTCCTTCATACTTGAGGCAGTTAGGAAAAAGCCGTGAAGATCGCATCTCCGTATTATCGCCAAATGTCGCCGAAAAACCCACCAAAAAATCGGGCCCTGGAACCGCCTCTATTGAAGTTAAGAACTCAAAATTTTGACTTCGTAAGTTGAAATATATTTTGGGAAAATTTCCCAAATTTCATGGGCCTGCTCCCAGCTGTTCCGGAGATATCCGCAAAATTCTGAGGAGGGGCGGAATCAGCCCCCCCCCCCCCCTCCCTCCCTGCCACTACTAGGGTTAAAGGGAATATTTCACCGTTGTGTCGGTTTTGAACTGGGATAGCCATTATCTTTGGCCGTTATTGAAATTTCTCAATTATCAAGGTCATTTTCCCAAAAACTTATCCGTTTTTAAGCAATTGAATTTAGAATTTGCTAAAGGGGGTCTAAGATCCGCCGCGGATTGGCTGACAGACACGTCAAGATTGTTAGTCCTGGAAGTCAGACGACCTGTATTTCTCGAACCTTGGCTGGATTACCCGCTGCGAGTACGATGTGAACAACTGCCAACGTGATAGGTCGCGGTCCAAGTTAAAGTTCTTCGCGTTGTTTGAGTCTCAGTTATGGATTGATTGTTTGCTTAAATAAATATTGAGTTATCACAATGCCTGGCACTTGTCATTGTGTTCTGTGCTGGAGAAGACACAGTTCCACAATGTTTGTATTTAAGTCGCCAGAATTGTCTGAAACGATTGTGCCATATATTTTGCAGCGTAAAGGATTTCTATATAGCTCTCTATAGCTCAATAATGACGTCATCATCCAAAAAAAGATTGTATACAAATAATTGACTTTTCGAGAGATAAAAAATATCACCATCGCTTTCAGCAGCACTTACTTCATATTTTCGACCACAACCAGCGTATATTTGACAACTTTCAGAAAGGTGGAACATTCCCTTTAAGGGAGAATAAAAACCAAAAAAGCAAAAAACCTCCTCTCTTCCTTACAGTGTTATAGGGAGCCGTAACGCTGCGCTATGAAAAAGGTTATAGAACATAAATGTAATACTTGTAACGT
Organism: Chirona hameri; assembly: GCA_036785665.1. Classification (NCBI taxonomy): domain Eukaryota; kingdom Metazoa; phylum Arthropoda; class Thecostraca; order Balanomorpha; family Balanidae; genus Chirona; species Chirona hameri. Next base: position 26,138 of record JAXIVJ010013400.1, on the reverse strand, counting down.
AACGCTTTGGTCATCGTATCGTGACCATGATAGCTGGATGACTAGCTGGAACACCTGGATGACTAAAAGAGTACACCCTCTGCAATGTCAAAAATGTGGTTGCTACCGAAAGTAGGGGAGAGTGGGGTAAAGCGGACTAGCTAAGGAATGGCGTTACATATTGTGTTAATGGCAATCGGAATCTACCAACAAATGTGTCCGAGGGGTAGTTTCGTGTTTCAGCTCGGATTTTCCTTGGGATGAATTTGATCTAGGACTATTATAAATTGGCGTAATTCGACACCGAAGACCCCAAAATATGTTTCGGTGAAGCAAAAATCGCGGGGCAAAGTGAACCACTCTAGCCCATTCGATTAAAACAATATTTATTTACAATACTTATTTTTTCATTTTCCAGGTACTCATTCAAATACTGAAATATGTTCATTGATAACACCAATGTCATGTATTGGTAATTACTAATTAACCCAGACCAACGGCCTGCAACTCCATATAAACGGCATCAAGGCAGCTATGTTCTGCACTTAGAGCGGTTTCCAAAAGCTTATAACTCGATAACAACAGCAGCGAACCAATTAATATATTTGCTTTAACATGTTATGCGGCCTTCCACATGAAATACAGATGCACGCAATCCCGTGAATAGCGGGGCAAAACGGACCACCCAGGTCCACTTCACCCCAAATTAACCCTATTAGTGTCGGGGAGGGGGGCTAAAACGACCCCCCCCCCCCCCCTTAAGGTTTTTACGCTCCTGTCCCCAAACGAGTACAGATGCGACCATCTAACTTTTTTGCTTTTCCTAAATATTCATTGGGCACATTTGGAAATTTTTTCAAATTTCCAGCTTACCAGGGGCGGCTCCGGGTGTTTTTGGGGGGATGTTTGAGTTCTCAGCGTGACCCGGCTTTCAAAAGGAATCAGTTCCCATTCTCTAACCGTTGTAGATCGGAGCCTACGACTTTCACACCTTTCTTTACTGCTTTTTGTAGACATGTTGAACATTTTTTTTATTGAGCATGGGCGCCTTCAGGGATGTATTCTGGGAGGCATTTTGGGTCACTGGTATTTCATCGAAATCTGAAAGATATAAATTTTGAACTCGGTGCACCTTCTTAGCAGTTCTTTTCACACATTGTGTAAACTTTTATGCTTTTGGGTTTCCCACAGGCGACTCCAGGAACGGATTTTTGGGGGCAAGTGTATACACACATGGTGTTTAGTAACTCAAAAAGTTATTTCGTGGTGGACTATCTCGTGTAATATCATCTACATGGATCACAATTGTATTTTGTGGCATTAGCAGTTCCAGGGGTGGGACGCAAGCGCATGGCCCAATGTTATGGGCGACTCCAGGGACGAAATTAGAGGGGAGTTGTGGAGCCACGACGTGTAACTACGCAGCAAAAGATATCAACTTGAAACTTGGTGACCTGTTTTAGCAATGCCTTACACACGTTGCATTTTTTTTTGGGGGGGGGTTTCCCAAGGGCGACTTCGGGGACGGATTTGGGGGCATGTGTTTTACTCCGTTCACACGCATTGTGTTTAGTGCCCCTGCACGTTATTTTGCAATAGGTAATTGCATCCAATATCATCTGGATGGATCACAATTGTATTTTGGGGCATAGGCGGTTACAGATATGCAATTAGATGGAATTGTGGACCCATGGCGTGACACTACATAGCAAAATATATAAATAATCAAAGATAAAGATAACAAAAGACAAGGCTCGATTCCCTCCCCTTCCCCTCCCCAGCACGCCACTGCAAGAATAAAAAACTGTCATAATTTACATTCTCATGCATACACATATAATTATAAGCATCTAAATGAGAAATCAAAGCAGCAAAAAATATTATAGTGACATCTTTAGATACCCCTTTTGGAATTGCCTGAGGACGCCATTGGGTTAATTTCCCCAAACTTCCCCAAAACAAAAGAGGCTTGGCATGTCCAGAATATTGTACTTTTACTCTGCCCTATTGAAATACTCACAATCATAATTAAAAGAATGGAAACACTTGCATTTAATAACCTGTTTCTTTAAAGCTATACATTATCCTAGGAAACATACCGACGAATCTCTCAAAAAGTCAGACGCTGTCAAATGTCTAACACAGTCACGGCCGGGTCGGCGCGCTAGACGGGCGACCCCCGGCCGCTCCGCACTGTCTTCTGATTAATCGGGGAATTCGACACCCTGCTTCGTGAAATTTAGTGTCTACGTGCTCTTATCTTCTAGTTCATCTGCGTGCTACATCATATAAACTGTGAGTTGTGTTTTCGATCTATTATCTACCTCAGAAGATTTGTGATTTGAAACCTGCGTGAACAACCAAGCCGGAAGACAGAAACCTCGGTCTGTGTCAGAAAGTGTGTGAACGCTTCAAGATTTGTTTCAAATAAGTGTCTTTTTTCTCTATGGTGTGGCAGTGATATTACGTGCTCGAAATATTGCATTTCTTCAAGAGTCCTGCTTCAATGTTCTAGAACTACTTTTTCCAACGCATATCAACGCAACAGAGCGGACGAACACCACCAGCCCTGGCCATCGCCATGGCAACCCCCCTTGACCAGGGGACTGCCGCCGCAGTGCCGCCCGGCTAAAGTCAACAAATGCCAGGCGGCCAAACGGTCACCGGGGCACGTTCCCGGCGGCCGGCGCGGCGGGGAGCCCGGGGCGGGTGGCGGGCCCGCCGAGCGAGAGAGAGAGGGAGCAGCGACCAGCCGACTGCTCTCGGCACTGGGGACCCCAATGGGCTCTGTCGTGTAGTGTGCCAACAACCGCCCGTCACCACGATAGAGACAGAGACGCAAGTCAGAGACGAGCCGCCGACGCCCGCTACTCCGTCAGACCGAGCGGCGGCGGTGGCCGCCGACCCACCCGACGCGACTACCAGCGAGCGGCCGGGGCCGGCGCTCGCCGCAACCGACCGACAACAAGATCGGCACACCTTGCAAGGGGAGGCCGCCACAGCACCTCTGGTCAGCGCTGCCGGCCGGCATCCGGTTGCACAGGCGCACAACGCAACTGAAGTGACACGCCAACCTCATGGCTCTGATATGATTGGACGCGGGGCCTTATACATCATGGCGTTGAACATTTTAAGCCTAAAACCTAAGATTTTAGACCTCCGTCATGATTTAGAATTATTAAATTGTGATATTGCTGTGCTCACAGAAACATGGCTTCGCCCCGAAACTTGCTCACGCTTCGTCACGTTCCCGGGGTTTTCTCTGCACCGTGCCGACCGTCCAGACGGTAGTGGTTACGGGGGAATAGCTGTACTGATAAAAAACAATTTGAAAGTAAAACCACTTAAATCAGTTGTAGGTGCCAAAAACGACGGAAAAATAGAAACGTTTTGGTTACAAGTCAGTAACTCGCACGGTCGTCGTTTTAACCTAGGTTGCGTATATAGACCTCCTCGACACACCGTAGCCGCCATATCAGCCGACCTCGATTTTCTTGAAACTCAAGTGCAACGCGTATTTCTTTCGTCCACTGACAATATTGTAATAACTGGCGACCTTAACTGCAACCTTCTAGCGTCCGACAACGATATATGTAAATCGAGATTTAATCAGTTTCTAGACAGCCTGGCCCTGCACCAGCACGTGACTAGTCCCACATACGAGTCTGGATCTCTACTTGATGTGTTTGTGTCCAATACGGGAAACTTTTTGAGTGACGTATCTGTCTGTCCATGTACCTATAGTGATCACTGTATCATCCAAGCTAAATTGTCCATCCCCAAGCCTCGCCGTAAGCCGATTTTCGTCTCATCTAGGCGCCTACATCGCATTAATATATCGGCTTTTCACGCTGCTCTCAGAGCCACTGACTGGAGTGGAGTGTTCTCACGCGTGGAAGTGTCAGACCAGTGGTCTGCATTCATAAATTGTCTCCTCCCCATCCTCGACCATCACGCACCTCTAAAACGTATCAAAATTCGTAACCCTTCCGCTCCCCCTGTATCTGACACCACTCGCAACCTGATGGCACAGCGTCGCAGACTTCTTGTCCATAGTGGTAGGACCCCTGAGTTCATTGCGCTTAACAAACAGGTCCGTTCTGCCATTCGTCACGACACAAGGCAGGACATCGCCAGGAGAGTGCGTGAGCTGGGTCCTACCACCATATTTCGGAATGTACGTCAAATCATAGCGGGCAAGAAGTCTGCCGACCGCATCGTGCCAGAGGCCATCCCTGACGAGCTAAACCAGTACTTTGTGGGCGTTGGTCCCCGGGTTGCGAGTGAGGTCCGGGCCAGGGGTGAGCCCCCCTCTCTCCCTGTCCGTCTACCTCGTGTCGGCACATGTGCCTTCAAACTACAGCCTATCTCTCTGTCCGCTCTCCGGTCCTTCCTCAACTCAATGAAAAATTCAGGGGCCTGTGGTGCTGACGGCATCCCTATTCAGGTAATAAAGCTTTGCTTTGCTGCTATCGGCTCCGTTTTACTCCATATCATCAATACTAGCCCATCTTCCGGCGAATACCCAGCACCCTGGAAACATTCCATTATTCATCCAATACACAAAGCCGGCAGCCAGTCCGAAGCTTCCAATTTTCGCCCTATCTCCATTGTATCTGCCTTCCCAAAGCTCATTGAGCGTATTGTGCAACGTCAGCTTTACTCATACATGTCGGATAACCACCTGTTCTCCTCATCCCAGCACGGGTTCCGCTCCCTGCTCTCTACTGAGACCGCCCTTCTGACTGTTTCTGATCACATCCTCTCGGCTATTGACCACCAGGAACTCACCCTTCTCTGTCTCCTCGATTTATCCAAGTGCTTCGATGTCATCGACCATTATATGCTCCTCTCTAAACTGCGTACATATAACATCGATCCCACCTGGTTTACATCATACCTCTGCGGTCACACTCAGTCTGTCTGTACGGCTGATGGGAGTGGGAACCTTCATTTCTCCAGGCCTCTCCCCAACTCTATCGGAGTTTTTCAAGGCTCGTCTCTTGGGCCTTTACTTTTTCAAATATTCGCTAACGATATGTGCCTGTTCGCGGGGGATGCTCATGTGGTCCAGTACGCTGATGACACTCAAATTTTGTTATCCGGCAAAAAACACCAACTCAATGATCTGGTCAGTAAATTGGAGGACACCCTGAGTGCACTTGATACCTGGTTTCACTCTCATGGTCTCAAAGTAAATACAAGCAAGACCGAATTAATGGCGTTCGGATCCCGCCAAAATTGTCGCGACCTTTACCCTGTTGCTGTTCAGTTCCGCGAAGACATAGTACAAGAGAGCCCATACGTCAAAAATTTAGGTGTTCTGTTTGATAAGCACTTCACATGGGACTCACACGTGTCTTCCCTGGTGAAAAAATGTAGTGGTATCCTCATTGGGCTATCGCACGTAAGGCACAGCATCCCCCGCGAGCTGTTGCCACTTCTTGTAAATGCCTTGGTCGTTTCACACGTTCGGTACTGTTTAGCAGTATTTGGCAATGGCTCGCAGAGGAACATACAACGCCTTGACAAAATTCTAAATTTTGCCCTTCGTGTCATATCTGGCAAACGTAAATTTGATCACATCTCTGACGTGCGAGCTGAGCTTGGCTGGCCCACTGCCCAGCAGCTATACAGACAGCACTCCCTAAATCTACTACACAAAATTCGAAACACCGGGGAACCACAGGCTCTTGCTTCCCAGCTTCATGTCAATTCTGATCTCCGCTCCCGCTCTACGCGACAGAACTCTGACCTGGCCCTTCCACGCGTGAGGACAGAGGCTGGCAAGCGCCGATTTCTATATCATGTTGTGCAAAATTACAATGAGCTGCCTTTAGCGACACGTCACTCAGCCATGCCCGCATTCAAAAGAGCGATACAGAACATGCCTCAACCAGAGTAGCCTGATGTATATAACGTAATGTGCGTGTGAGAGCATTGCAGTGTATGTGATGTAATGTGTATGTGAGAGTATTGAAGTATGTGCTGTATGGGAGTATGTGCTGTAGTGAAACTGTCTTCATTTTATATTAGGATGAGTGTACCATTCGTGTTGTCCATGCTTGTATGTGGCTCCGGAATAGCCCGCTTCGGCGTGGATGGGGTCCAACGTCAAATACAAATACAAATACAGGACCAAGGTTGCTTGATAACAACACGGATGACACCACGCATTGACTGTCGTGAATTGCTCCCTCCCTCCCCCTCCTCCTCCTCCTTCCCATCCCCTTCCTCCTCCTCCTCCTCCTCCTCCTCCTCCTCCTCCTCCTCCTCCTCCTCCTCCTCCTCCTCCTCCTCCTCCTCCTCCTCCTCCTCCTCCTCCTCCTCCTCCTCCTCCTCCTCCTCCCCCCCGGGTCAACAACATGTTTTGTGCTGACAGGTGACGGGCTGCTACCCCCACCCCGCTCAACAACTTGTTTTAAATACACCACTGCAAATGCACTTGTGCTGTTTAAAAAGTATTGTTCCAGTTATGGCAGAAATCTGTCAAATGCTTGCAAAGCACAAGGAACCGTCACCAGAATAATGCATTATCTATGTCAATTATTACCTGTATGCTCTGCTGTGGCTCTACAGCTTGCCTGTACGGCTATATTATATCCTATTTAACTACCAACTTGACTAAAAGAGCACCAAACTTATTTGTACGCTTTATTTGCAATGCAATTTGCCATTTGCAATGCAATTTGCAATTTGCAATGCAATTTGCAATTTGCAATGCAATTTGCAATTTGCAATGCAATTTACGATTTGCAAATTAAATGCAATTTGCATTTATTATTTGCAATTTGCAATTGAGGGGCAGTGATGGTGATAGGCAAGGTAAACGTACAGACAAAACATTGCTGATGATAATGTCATGTACCTACTCATTACTATGCCCCACAGAGCCAGCTTTTCTCTCACAATACAATCATAATCATGCATGATATATTTCAGTGGCGCACGCAGGGGGGTCAAAGGGGTCAGCTGACCCCCCCCCCCCCCCCCCCTCCCGAAATGTCTGAGGGGCCCGTATTTATGAGGGGCCCGTTTCTGGTAGGGGCCAGGTCTTGGTCAGGCCCGATCGAGGCAGGGGCCCGGTACTGGCAAAGGCGTGGCATGGGATGATGGAGCCTTTGGACTGCTTCGAAGACGCACAGTCTGATGCAAAGGCGAAAACTAAGCGGAAGAAGTTTTGCGAGACAAGGTGGGTAGAGCGCCATGACGCGGTGCTAAGGTTCATGGAGTTGTACAATACAGTGATCACCTGCCTAGAAAACATCTCCAGCTGGCCCGACGTCACCGCCGCCTCTAAAGCCGATAATGTTCTGTCTGCCGTTTCGAAGGACAGCTTCGTTGTGGCTCTCAGCGTTGCGGCTAGATTCGCCAGTCTACTTCTCCCCATTGCAAAGGCCCTGCAAAGTTCGCCCTTAGACCTAGTGGGGTGTGCTGATGAGGTAAACGGGTTACTTGATATGCTCAAGAACCCGCGGGAAGAGTCGGATGAAGACTTCAAGAAGGTATTCATGCATGCCGAAACACTACTGGGAAAACCGGCAGAAATGCCCCGGGTCACGGGGCGGCAGAGAAACAGAAGCAACCCACCTATGTGACAGACCCAGAGTCATACTACCGAATTAGCGTGTATGTACCGTACATTGATGAACTTATCACTCAGACAGCTGACAGGTTCCAGCCTCACTTGAGAGATGCCGCGAGGCTGCTGGCACTAATCCCATGCCCCGTGTCCCCAGAAACGAACGAAAACATCTCGGTAGCCGTAAACATGAATCAGGATGACTTACCAGGGACCGTAGAAGAGTTGAACGGTGAAGTGCAAAGATGGGTCCAGAAGTGGACGACGGATGACTCGGCGAAACGCCCCAAATCGTGCCATGAAACGCTTCAGCTAACCAGCATCGCAGGCTTCTACCCAAATATTGCGTGCTTACTGCGCATATTTGCGACGATCCCAGTCAGCACTGCTTCAGCTGTCGGCAGCTGACGTTTAGCCGTCTGCGCAGACTGAAAAGTTACCTTCGATCGACGATGGGATAAGATCGACTCTCAGGGCTGACGCACATGACGTTGAAAAGAACCCGACTCCCCAAAACGACGCAATTTTGGATGAGATGGAGAAGAAGCCTCACAGACTGGGACCACTGAAGTAGGTAGGTAGGCAAAATCCGTTTTTAGCGCTTCGCGGTTTATAGAATGAAGTTTAGATTTAAGACACATATCCGCTATTCTCTATTAGCAACTGCATGCTGTGATGTTTTGACTTCGAGCTGGGGTTTGATGGGATTTTCATATTCGCATGTCACTTGCTGCCTAACCTGTAAGATATAATTGTTGTTGTTGTAATTTACCTCATCTCGTCAACTCTCGACAGTTGTACCGCACATCAGTAGCACACGCACCTAAAATTCGCCCATCAGTAGCACATGCAGTCACCTTACACGACATTGACAAGAAAATGATGATGTCTCAGATCTCATGCTGTAGGGGAGGGGCCCGCTCAAAAACAAGTGACCGAAATCCGCGAAGTTTTCTAAAAAAGGTGAGGGCCCGCACACAAGGGGCTCCGACCGCCCCGAAATGGAATCCTGCGTGCGCCACTGAATTATATTTTGTATTTCTCTTGATGTTGAATAGCAACGTTCTTTGTTCATCATCACCAAATATTTGTGTCAAATATAGTGTCGCTTTCCACCCAAATTTCCCATGCTAGGGCACTGGGTGACATCAAACTATTCTTTAAGTAAATGCTGTGTAAATGCTGTAAATATTCCCGCATGATAAGGCAAGTAATGTTTGTTGCTATGGAGAAAACTTTGTTAAATGATGCTAAAAGATAAAGAAATATAACAAGAAAACATTGATCGACAGCACTAAACCTACCATCAAAGAAAAATATAAATATAAATATAAAGAAAGAAAGATTATCCCTAAAATAATACCAGCATATAATTGGTTGCCGGCACAGCAAGGCAATAAATGAAGTATATCTGGATTGGAAACCAACAGCTGATTGCGTGTTGGCCTTCTGTAAGTAAACAGGACACCAGCATACTTCGAAAAGGAATTGTCCTGAAGTTACTGAAGTTATAGCAGAATAAAGCCAGTTAAATTCACTTTACAATAAGCACAGGGAACAATAGAAGTTAAATTCACTTTACAATAAGCACAGGGAACAATAGAAGCCTGCACACACCTAGTAAGCATGAGTCTGATATTTGAACATGGCTAGTGATTGAAGCAATGATCATCTCCATTCAGCTTGTTCTCGGTTTAGGGCTGTTGTTGTTGTTGATTGACTAGGGCGTATATCCTCTTGGCCCAGGACGCCCAACTTCAGTAGTCTTTGATCTTGCTTGGTCCGATTTTAGGGTTGGCAGTTCTTTTTATTTTTCTTCTTGGGCGTTTGACAGCGTATGCGAGGATAGCCACAGGGAAGGATGTATAGCCTACAAAATAAAGATGCGTCGGTATCGTCTGCATTCTGATAGCATGCAAAGTATGTGGTGGGATGTTCCCAATACTGGACTTTTAACCTTCCCAAGGGAAATCAGAATTAAAAGAATGGAAAACACCATTTACTCGCCAGTTGCTATTTTGCAAAGCTATGGCCGCTGGACAACACGACCAAGGTTGCTTGATAATACCATGGACTACATCACGTATTGACTGGGGTGAAATATGCTGATTAATGACGTCAAATAAGGCAAAAATATCTGTCAACATCCTAAATAAGGAAATGTTACCTTATTTCCCTGTTAATACGCAGTATAATCTAACATTCCATATTTTTTACGCATTTCTTAGAGTTTGCTGTAATGCTGGCGCCATTTGTGTTATTATGACGTCATTATCTCGAAGAAAAAACAACTTATTCCCTTCTACGGGGTGCAAATTGCCGCCCTCGGGGTCGCCACCCCCCCCCCCCCCCCCCTTGTTTTTTAAGTCGGGTACATATGTACGTGACCTGCAATTTTAAGACCGGTGGTGCCAACCGTTCGTCCTGCAGAGGCCATGAAAATCTCGTCTGGACAGATAGACAGACAGACAGACAGACAGACAGACAGACAGACAAACAGACAAACACATTGGCCAGTACTTTTCTGAGAGACCCCCCCAGTGGAAATCTTCGAACTTTGAAAAAACATGTAAGCATGTTTCTCATTTTTCTACGATTTTGAATTATGCGCTATATCACTAGAGGCCGAAAATGCGTTCGGGGCATTGCCTTGGGGTCAAAATCGTACGATAATTCCGTAGTTTGGTCCCAGCCGGCCAGGCCACCGCTGACTGGCCGTTGCGGTGACCTCAGACTGTGACGTCACCACAAGCCGCCACTGGGTGGCGTGTCTCAGTGCTGTGCGGCACAGTATCCTGCTAGGCGGCACAGTATCCACGGTCGGCCGGCACCAGCTGACGGCGGAGGCCCGCTCCTTCAAAATGATAATTTGGTTTTACCCCCCTGGAGGGTTTATTTTGCCCCCTCAGTATCGGCAGCCATTAATGGATTTTTGGCCGCTGTATCGCGCACGTGACCTGCGAGTATCAAGTCCGTGTCACCAACCGTGTGACCTGAGCAGGCAAAAAATAAAAATAAATGTTGGCGCCCACTTTTTGGCACTTGGCACGTGCCACGTGCCATCGGTTTACCCAAAAATGGTGATACCATCATCTGTCCGCAGTGTTGCCGCATCGAACGGTGACACCCGCGTCGAAATCGGCCCAGCCGTTTGGGCTCCACGTGCCAATATGCTTCGTTGGGCAGACACACACACACACACACACACACACACACACACACACACACACACACACACACACACACACACACACACACACACACACACACACACACACACACACACACACACACACACACACACACACACACACACACACACACACACACACACACACACACACACACACACACACACACACACACACACACACACACACACACACACACACACACACACACACACACACACACACACACACACACACACACACACACACACACACACACACACACACACACACACACACACACACACACACACACACACACACACACACACACACACACACACACACACACACACACACACACACACACACACACACACACACACACACACACACACACACACACACACACACACACACACACACACACACACACACACACACACACACACACACACACACACACACACACACACACACACACACACACACACACACACACACACACACACACACACACACACACACACACACACACACACACACACACACACACACACACACACACACACACACACACACACACACACACACACACACACACACACACACACACACACACACACACACACACACACACACACACACACACACACACACACACACACACACACACACACACACACACACACACACACACACACACACACACACACACACACACACACACACACACACACACACACACACACACACACACACACACACACACACACACACACACACACACACACACACACACACACACACACACACACACACACACACACACACACACACACACACACACACACACACACACACACACACACACACACACACACACACACACACACACACACACACACACACACACACACACACACACACACACACACACACACACACACACACACACACACACACACACACACACACACACACACACACACACACACACACAACACACACACACACACACACACACACACACACACACACACACACACACACACACACACACACACACACACACACACACACACACACACACACACACACACACACACACACACACACACACACACACACACACACACACACACACACACACACACACACACACACACACACACACACACACACACACACACACACACACACACACACACACACACACACACACACACACACACACACACACACACACACACACACACACACACACACACACACACACACACACACACACACACACACACACACACACACACACACACACACACACACACACACACACACACACACACACACACACACACACACACACACACACACACACACACACACACACACACACACACACACACACACACACACACACACACACACACACACACACACACACACACACACACACACACACACACACACACACACACACACACACACACACACACACACACACACACACACACACACACACACACACACACACACACACACACACACACACACACACACACACACACACACACACACACACACACACACACACACACACACACACACACACACACACACACACACACACACACACACACACACACACACACACACACACACACACACACACACACACACACACACACACACACACACACACACACACACACACACACACACACACACACACACACACACACACACACACACACACACACACACACACACACACACACACACACACACACACACACACACACACACACACACACACACACACACACACACACACACACACACACACACACACACACACACACACACACACACACACACACACACACACACACACACACACACACACACACACACACACACACACACACACACACACACACACACACACACACACACACACACACACACACACACACACACACACACACACACACACACACACACACACACACACACACACACACACACACACACACACACACACACACACACACACACACACACACACACACACACACACACACACACACACACACACACACACACACACACACACACACACACACACACACACACACACACACACACACACACACACACACACACACACACACACACACACACACACACACACACACACACACACACACACACACACACACACACACACACACACACACACACACACACACACACACACACACACACACACACACACACACACACACACACACACACACACACACACACACACACACACACACACACACACACACACACACACACACACACACACACACACACACACACACACACACACACACACACACACACACACACACACACACACACACACACACACACACACACACACACACACACACACACACACACACACACACACACACACACACACACACACACACACACACACACACACACACACACACACACACACACACACACACACACACACACACACACACACACACACACACACACACACACACACACACACACACACACACACACACACACACACACACACACACACACACACACACACACACACACACACACACACACAAACAAGCTCCTCCCACTTTCCGAACGACAACCCGGTGTAAATCTTCGAACTCAGAAAAACATGTAAACATGTTTCTCTTCTTTCTATGATTTTTTTATTTATTATTTTTTGAAAATATAATTTTCGAATTCTCCGTATGCTGTTTGACAACCATAGTCATTGTCATGGAGTTATCAGGGACAATAAACCTGTTTCTCTGCATTTCCTGTAAGGATTTTATGGCACCCGCTCACAGCGCCATCTATTGAGCGGACTTGTAATGTATGCACTAGGTGCAGTTTCCCGGCTGCGGAGGTCTGCAGAGGAGCTCCACAAGCACTGAAATCAGTGGCGGCGGATAAGAGGGGGCATGAGAATCCCCCCCCCCCCCCACACTCCAGAAGTTGGGGGGACATGATTTCCCCCCATAAATTTGTAAATTTGTTGATCATTTTTCAAGAAGTTGGTTCGATTTTTCCTTTTTGACCGAAAAATTGACACCGAGTGCCCCGAGGTGCCCCCAGCCAGCCTGAGGGGCCCTCTAATGCCGACAGAAGGCCCTCAGTCGGCCTAAGGGGGCCCTCAGAAGGCTTGAAACTTTAACATGGGCTGTCCGACGTTTTTTTCTTGCGACCTTAGAGGCCCTGCAAAATATAGTGACCTAAATCCGAGAAGATACCATTTCGCGCCATTTTTTTTGTTTGTTTGGGGGGGCTTTGGCCGAAGGGTCCCCTGGTTTTTTTCCCCCTCCCCATCCGAAAATACCTTCCGCCGCCACGGGCTGAAATGGAACACCAGCAGATTAACTCCATGGAAAATGGATTTATTATATGGATCGGGAGGAGTGCGTGCCAAATAAATTTGACCGCATGACCTTGATCCACCCCTCGAGACAGGACAGGTACCTGTCCGATCTCCAGACGTGAAGTCCGGTGCCTGTCCTGTCCACAGACGTGAGGCCCGATACCTGTCCTATCTCCAGATGTGTGGCCCGGTCCTCCCCTGACTCTAGTCGTGAGGCCCGGTACCTGTCCTGTCTCCATACGTGAGGTCCGGTACCTGCCCTGCCTCCAGGCCCGGTGCCTGTTCTGTCTCCAGACGTGAGGCCCGGTGCCTGTCCTGTCTCCATACGTGAGGACCGGTACCTGTCATGTCTCCATACGTGAGGTCTGGTACCTGCCCTGGCTACGGACCCGGTGCCTCTCCTGTCTCCAGACGTGAGGCCCGACACTTGTCCTATCTCCAGACGTGAGGTCTGGTACCTTCCCTGCCTACGGGCCCGGTGCCTGTCCTGTTTCCAGACGTGAGGCCCGGTACCTGTCCTGTCTCCAGACGTTAGGCCCGGTACCTGTCCTGTCTCCAGACGTGAGGCCCGGTATTTGTCTTGTCTCCAGATGTGAGGCCCGGTGCCTGCCCTGTCTCCAGACGTGAGGCCCGGTATTTGTCTTGTCTCCAGACGTGAGGCCCGGTGCCTGTCCTGTCTCCAGACGTGAGGCCCGATACCTGTCCTGGCTCCAGACGAGAGGTCCGGTACCTGCCCTGCCTCCGGGCCCGGTGCCTGTCCTATCTCCAGACGTGAGGACCGGTACCTGTCCTGTCTCCAGACGTGAAGCCAGGTACTTGTCTTGTCTCCAGACGTTAGGCCCGATACCTGTCCTGTCTCCAGACGTGAGGCCCGGTGCCTGTCCTGTCTCCAGACGTGAGGCCCGATACCTGTCCTGCCTCCAGACGAGAGGTCCGGTACCTGCCCTGCGCCTCCAGGCCCGGTGCCTGTCCTATCTCCAGACGTGAGGACCGGTACCTGTCCTGTCTCCAGACGTGAGGCCAGGTACTTGTATTGCCTCCAGACGTTAGGCCCGATACCTGTCCTGTCTCCAGACGTGAGGCCCGGTGCCTGTCCTGCCTCCAGACGTAAGGCCCAGTACCTGTCCTACCTCCAGACGTGAGGTCCGGTAACTGCCCTGTCTCCAGACCCGGTAGCTGTCCTGTCTCCAGACGTGAGCACCGGTACCTGTCCTGTCTCCAGACGTAAGGGTCGGTACCTTTCCTGCCTCCAGAAGTGAGGTACGGTACCTGTCCTGTCTCCAGATCCAGTTTCCACTGAGCAAGGGCGCCGCAACCCTCCGAAAGTTGGGGGGGGGGGGAGGGGACCGGAGGCATTCTGAGTTGATGATTCTTTCCATGTAACGCCCATAGGCGTAATGTTAAAATCCGAAAATGTTGGGGGCGGCTGCCCCCTGCCCCCCCCCCCCCCCGGTTCATGCGTCCTTGACACTGAGTGAACCTGTTGGTATTATTAAAAATCATAGAAAGAAGAGAAACATGTTTACATGTTTTCTGAGTTCGAAGATTTCCACTGGGCCGTCGCTCGGAAAGTGGGAGGAGCTTGTTTGTGTGTGTGCGTGTGTGTGTGTGTGTGTGTCTGTCCAACGGATCATATTGGCACGTGGAGCCCAAACGGCTGAGCCGATTTCGACGCAGGTGGCACCGTTCAATGCGGTAAAACGGCGGACAGATGATGGTACCTTTTCGGGTCAATCAATGGCACGTGGCACGTGCCAAGTGCCAAAAAGTGGGCGCCAACATTTTTTTTATTTTTCGCCTCCTCAGGTCGCACGGTTGGTGACACAGACTTGAAACTCGCAAGTCACGTGCGCGATACAGCGGCCCAAAATCCATTAATGGCTGCCGATACTGAGGGGGGCAAAATAAACCATCCAGGGGGGTAAAACCAAGTTACCATTTGAAGGAGCGGGCCTCCGCCGTCAGCTGGTGCCGGCCGGCCGGCCGGGGATACTGTGCCGCATAGCAGGATACTGCGCCGCACAGCACTGAGAGCCGGCCGGCACGCCGCCCAGTGGCGGCTTGCGTTGACGTCACAGTCTGAGGTCACCGCAACGGCCAGTCAGTGGTGGCCTGACCGGCTGTGGCCAAACTACGGAATTATCGTACGATTTTGACCCCAAGGCAATGCCCCGATCGCATTGCCGGCCTCTAGTACATTCCATCGCGTGAGGGGCTCCTATGCAGGCCTCCACAGCCGGAAAACTGCACCTAGTACATAAACTGCAATTCCGCTCAATAAATGGCGCTGCGAGCGTGTGCATTCAAATCCTTACGGGAAATGCGGAGAAACAGCTTCAATGTATATGATAACTTTATGAAAATAACTACGGCTGTCAACCAACATACGGAGAATTCGAAAATGATATTTAAAAAAAAGTAAAATGTACTCATGCCAAAATGTACGATATCGACGAAAAAATGGCAAAAGTGTCCCTAAAAGAGGCCGGTTGGCACCTCCATTTTTGTTTTAAATAATGTAAGCTTGTAATGACAAAGTGAATGATAATTTCACTTTTAATCTTAAATCTGTTTGTATGACACGGCCTAGTAAACATGTTTCTCTTCTTTTTACGATTTTGAATATTTAAAGAGAGTACCTTTGCCTGCAAAGTGGTGAAGTTGCATTGTTCTATGTCCAACAGTTTCTGAGTAGCGATTTAAATACTGAAAATTCCGTTTTTTATGTAACTTGTCATAACTTTCTACTTGAAATATGCTTTGCTATGAACGACATGTGACGCGCCAGGCCAATTTGTTATCTATCGAAGCGTGTTTGGCGCATGTCGCTGCAACCCTCGGTTGCCGAGCCAGCGGCCGGGGAACCGGGCGGCGTTTACCCGTTTTTCGCGATTTCAGAATTTCGCGTTTCCCATGTTAAACCTATGGGAGACGTTTAAACGCGACACGCGCCACCCTCGGCCCGGATCGACACCAAATGTATACTAGATGCCGGCAATGCGATCGGGGCATTGCCTTGGGGTCAAAATCGAAATTTGGTTTTACCCCCCTGGAGGGTTTATTTTGCCCCCCCCCCCCCTCAGGATCGGCAGCCATTAATGGATTTCGGGCCGCTGTAGCGCGCACGTGACCTGCGAATATCAAGTATGTGTCAACAACCGTGTGACCTGAGGAGGCGAAAATTAAAAAATGAAGTGTTGGCGCCCACTTTTTGGCACTTGGCACGTGTCACGTGCCATCGATTGACCCGAAAATGGTACCATAATCTGTCCGCCGTTTTGCCACATCGAACGGTGCCACCAGCGTCGAAATCAGCCCAGCCGTTTGGGCTCCACGTGCCAATATGCTCCGTTGGACACACACACACACACACACACACACACACACACACACACACACACACACACACACACACACACACACACACACACACACACACACACACACACACACACACACACACACACACACACACACACACACACACACACACACACACACACACACACACACACACACACACACACACACACACACACACACACACACACACACACACACACACACACACACACACACACACACACACACACACACACACACACACACACACACACACACACACACACACACACACACACACACACACACACACACACACACACACACACACACACACACACACACACACACACACACACACACACACACACACACACACACACACACACACACACACACACACACACACACACACACACACACACACACACACACACACACACACACACACACACACACACACACACACACACACACACACACACACACACACACACACACACACACACACACACACACACACACACACACACACACACACACACACACACACACACACACACACACACACACACACACACACACACACACACACACACACACACACACACACACACACACACACACACACACACACACACACACACACACACACACACACACACACACACACACACACACACACACACACACACACACACACACACACACACACACACACACACACACACACACACACACACACACACACACACACACACACACACACACACACACACACACACACACACACACACACACACACACACACACACACACACACACACACACACACACACACACACACACACACACACACACACACACACACACACACACACACACACACACACACACACACACACACACACACACACACACACACACACACACACACACACACACACACACACACACACACACACACACACACACACACGCACGCACGCACGCACGCACGCACGCACGCACGCACGCACGCACGCACGCACGCACGCACGCACAAACAAGCTCCTCCCACTTTCCGAGCGACGGCCCGGTGGAAATTTTCGAACTCTGAAAAACATGTAAACATGTTTCTCATTTGTCTACG
>JAXIVJ010013400.1:0-2500 GCA_036785665.1 Chirona hameri | reverse complement strand
CACACACACACACACACACACACACACACACACACACACACACACCACACACACACACACACACACACACACACACACACAACACACACACACACACACACACACACACACACACACACACACACACACACACACACACACACACACACACACACACACACACACACACAACACACACACACACACACACACACACACACACACACACACACACACACACACACACACACACACACACACACACACACACACACACACACACACACACACACACACACACACACACACACACACACACACACACACACACACACACACACACACACACACACACTCACACACACACACACACACACACACACACACACACACACACACCACACACACACACACACACCACACACACACACACACACACACACACACACACACCACACACACACACACACACACACACACACACACACACACACAACACACACACACACACACACACACACACACAACACACACACACACACACACACACACACAACACACACACACACACACACACACACACACACACACACACACACACAACACCACACACACACACACACACACACACACACACACACACACACACACAACACACACACACACACACACACACACACACACACACACACACACACACACACACACACACACACACACACACACACACACACACACACACACACACACACACACACACACACACACACACACACACACACACACACACACACACACACACACACACACACACCACACACACACACACACACACACACACACACACACACACACACACACACACACACACACACACACACACACACACACACACACACACACATATATATATATATATATATATATATATATATGCGCATGACCACTCCGACCAGGCTCTTCGACTGCTGGAGACCATCTCTGCTGTTAGAAAAGCCCAGTTCCCTTCTGGGGACCAGATAGATCCCTGTGGTTCCCCTAGGTTCACTGACCTGTGGTTCACTGCCCTGTGGTTCACTTCCCTGTGGTCACTGCCCTGTGGTTCACTGCCCTGTGGTTCACTGCCCTGTGGTTTACTGCCCTGTGGTTCCCCTATGTTCACTGGCCTGTTTGCTTGCCAGCGCCAATCAATTTTGAAGAAGCCGTTTTGTTTTGTTCCGCGCAGCAATCATGCAGGAAATGATTGCTGCGCGGATGCAGCAATCATGCAATCATGCAGTTACCGATCGTCACTCTGTTTTTGTGACGATCGGTAACATCGACAGGGATCATGAATTTAACTGGAAGATTCTTTTTCCTTTGTCTAGTTGTCATGGAGGGTGTAGTAGATCATCCATGAAATGTTCGTTTTTTAATTCGTTCTTTATGTTTTGCATTTAACTTTATGCAATCCGTCGCAGTTCTATAGGTGCATACTTCGCATTCCAATGTTGTATCATCAAAGTGTCTTATCGATACCATATGACGCGATTTAGGCTGTTTGCTGCTTAACACCAGCCTCGTATTTCCAATTTTTCTGTTCGATCTGAGTTTGCCTTGTCTCCTCGAGAATGCAAGAACGAAAGAAGGTTCGTGATTCCGCTTGCAGCTTTTGAGCCATGGCTGTTCCGCAGTACACTGACTGCCTGGTATGCTGTACCGCAAGGCTTCTATGTACTGCGGAACAGCCATGGCTCAAAAGCTGCAAGCGGAATCACGAACCTTCTTTCGTTCTTGCATTCTCGAGGAGACAAGGCAAACTCAGATCGAACAGAAAAATTGGAAATACGAGGCTGGTGTTAAGCAGCAAACAGCCTAAATCGCGTCATATGGTATCGATAAGACACTTTGATGATAAAACATTGGATTGCGAAGTATGCACCTATAGAACTGCGACGGATTGCATAAAGTTAAATGCAAAACATAAAGAACGAATTAAAAAACGAACATTTCATGGATGATCTACTACACCCTCCATGACAACTAGACAAAGGAAAAAAGAATCTTCAGTTAAATTCATGATCCCTGTCGATGTTACCGATCGTCACAAAAACATTCCCCATTCAGCTGGCCTTGTCGGTACGGTACATTTTTAACACGTATAATTTTACTTAACTTTAACCCATTCCAAAAGATGTTTTTTTTCTGACAAAAACCGCCTAATTGACCAAAACTTGGCCAGAGGACATCTGATATGATCTGGAAGGCCAACAACATAGTCATTAATGGGGTGCAGCTGCAAATTATATACATTTTGTTCCGTCGGGGACGCAGTTGTGTGGCGGGATGAGCTGCTTTCTCAGAGGCCGAGCCTGTTGGCCTGCTTAGCCGCCATGTTTGTGCCGAGGCAGGGGTCAGTGTAAAGTCACCGCCACATCCAGGGTCGGACAATGTACACTGCATGACAGATCGGGGCCAGTTGATATAGCGTGTGGCCTTAGCTGTGGCGAAAACGCGTTAAGCCGCCTGGTAACAGAGCGGC
>JAXIVJ010013399.1:10000-37307 GCA_036785665.1 Chirona hameri | reverse complement strand
GTGTCTGTCTGTCTGTGTCTGTCTGTCTGTGTCCGTCTGTCTGTGTCTGTCTGTCTGTGTCTGTCTGTCTGTGTCTGTCTGTCTGTGTCTGTCTGTCTGTGTCTGTCTGTCTGGGTCTGTCTGTCTGTGTCTGTCTGTCTGTGTCTGTCTGTCTGTGTCTGTCTGTGTCTGTCTGTGTCTGTCTGTCTGTGTCTGTCTGTCTGTGTCTGTCTGTCTGTCTGTCTGTGTCTGTCTGTCTGTGTCTGTCTGTCTGTGTCTGTCTGTCTGTATCTGTCTGTCTGTGTCTGTCTGTCTGTGTCTCTCTGTCTGTGTCTGTCTGTCTGTGTCTGTCTGTCTGTGTCTGTCTGTCTGTGTCTGTCTGTCTGTGTCTGTCTGTCTGTGTCTGTCTGTCTGTATCTGTCTGTATCTGTCTGTGTCTGTCTGTGTCTGTCTGTGTCTGTCTGTGTCTGTCTGTGTCTGTCTGTGTCTGTCTGTGTCTGTCTGTGTCTGTCTGTGTCTGTCTGTGTCTGTCTGTGTCTGTCCTGTGTCTGTCTGTGTCTGTCTGTGTCTGTCTGTGTCTGTCTGTGTCTGTCTGTGTCTGTCTGTGTCTGTCTGTGTCTGTCTGTGTCTGTCTGTGTCTGTCTGTGTCTGTCTGTTCTGTTTTGTCTGTATGTTGTCTGTCTGTGTCTGTCTGTCTGTGTTGTCTGTATGTTTTTGGTCTGTATGTTTTTGTCTGTCTGTGTCTGTCTGTCTGTGTCTGTCTGTCGTGTCTGTCTGTCTGTGTCTGTCTGTCCGTGTCTGTCTGTCTGTGTCTGTCTGTCTGTGTCTGTCTGCCTGTGTCTGTCTGTCTGTGTCTGTCTGTCTGTGTCTGTCTGTCTGTGTCTGTCTGTCTGTGTCTGTCTGTCTGTGTCTGTCTGTCTGTGTCTGTCTGTCTGTGTGTGTCTGTCTGTGTCTGTCTGGCTGTGTCTGTCTGTCTGTGTCTGTCTGTCTGTGTCTGTCTGTCTGTGTCTGTCTGTCTGTGTCTGTCTGTCTGTGTCTGTCTGTCTGTGTCTGTCTGTCTGTGTCTGTCTGTCTGTGTCTGTCTGTCTGTGTCTGTCTGTCTGTGTCTGTCTGTCTGTGTCTGTCTGTCTGTGTCTGTCTGTCTGTGTCTGTCTGTCTGTGTCTGTCTGTCTGTGTCTGTCTGTCTGTGTCTGTCTGTCTGTGTCTGTCTGTCTGTGTCTGTCTGTCTGTGTCTGTCTCTCTGTGTCTGTCTGTCTGTGTCTGTCTGTCTGTGTCTGTCTGTCTGTGTCTGTCTGTCTGTGTCTGTCTGTCTGTGTCTGTCTGTCTGTGTCTGTCTGTCTGTGTCTGTCTGTCTGTGTCTGTCTGTCTGTGTCTGTCTGTCTGTGTCTGTCTGTCTGTGTCTGTCTGTCTGTGTCTGTCTGTCTGTGTCTGTCTGTCTGTCTGTCTGTCTGTGTCTGTCTGTCTGTGTCTGTCTGTCTGTGTCTGTCTGTCTGTGTATGTCTGTCTGTGTCTGTCTGTCTGTGTCTGTCTGTCTGTGTCTGTCTGTCTGTGTCTGTGTTTCTGTGTCTGTCTGTCTGTGTCTGTCTGTCTGTGTCTGTCTGTCTGTGTCTGTATGTCTGTGTCTGTCTGTCTGTGTCTGTCTGTCTGTGTCTGTCTGTCTGTCTGTCTGTGTCTGTCTGTCTGTGTCTGTCTGTGTCTGTCTGTGTCTGTCTGTGTCTGTCTGTCTGTGTCTGTCTGTCTGTGTCTGTCTGTCTGTATCTGTCTGTCTGTGTCTGTCTGTCTGTGTCTCTCTGTCTGTGTCTGTCTGTCTGTGTATGTCTGTCTGTGTCTGTCTGTCTGTGTCTGTCTGTCTGTGTCTGTCTGTCTGTGTCTGTGTCTGTCTGTCTGTGTCTGTCTGTCTGTATCTGTCTTTGTCTGTATGTGTCTGTCTGTGTCTGTCTGTGTCTGTCTGTGTCTGTCTGTGTCTGTCTGTGTCTGTCTGTGTCTGTCTGTGTCTTCCTGTGTCTGTCTGTGTCTGTCTGTGTCTGTCTGTGTCTGTCTGTGTCTGTCTGTGTCTGTCTGTGTATGTCTGTGTATGTCTGTGTCTGTCTGTGGCTGTCTGTGTCTGTCTGTGTCTGTCTGTGTCTGTCTGTGTCTGTCTGTCTGTGTCTGTCTGTCTGTGTCTGTCTGTCTGTGTCTGTCTGTCTGTGTCTGTCTGTCTGTGTCTGTCTGTCTGTGTCTGTCTGTCTGTGTCTGTCTGTCTGTCTGTGTCTCTCTGTCTGTGTCTGTCTGTCTGTGTCTGTCTGTCTGTGTCTGTCTGTCTGTGTCTGTCTGTCTGTGTCTGTCTGTCTGTGTCTGTCTGTCTGTGTCTGTCTGTCTGTGTCTGTCTGTCTGTGTCTGTCTGTCTGTGTCTGTCTGTCTGTGTCTGTCTGTTTGTGTCTGTCTGTCTGTGTCTGTCTGTCTGTGTCTGTCTGTCTGTGTCTGTCTGTCTGTGTCTGTCTGTCTGTGTCTGTCTGTCTGTGTCTGTCTGTCTGTGTCTGTCTGTCTGTGTCTGTCTGTCTGTGTCTGTCTGTCTGTGTCTGTCTGTCTGTGTATGTCTGTCTGTGTCTGTCTGTCTGTGTCTGTCCTGTCTGTGTCTGTCTGTCTGTGTCTGTCTGTCTGTGTCTGTCTGTCTGTGTCTGTCTGTCTGTGTCTGTCTGTCTGTGTCTGTCTGTCTGTGTCTGTCTGTCTGTGTCTGTCTGTCTGTGTCTGTCTGTCTGTGTCTGTCTGTCTGTGTCTGTCTGTCTGTGTCTGTCTGTCTGTGTCTGTCTGTCTGTGTCTGTCTGTCTGTGTCCTGTCTGTCTGTGTATGTCTGTCTGTGTCTGTCTGTCTGTGTCTGTCTGTCTGTGTCTGTCTGTCTGTGTCTGTCTGTCTGTGTCTGTCTGTCTGTGTCTGTCTGTCTGTGTCTGTCTGTCTGTGTCTGTCTGTCTGTGTCTGTCTGTCTGTGTCTGTCTGTCTGTGTCTGTCTGTCTGTGTCTGTCTGTCTGTGTCTGTCTGTCTGTGTCTGTCTGTCTGTGTCTGTCTGTCTGTGTCTGTCTGTCTGTGTCCGTCTGTCTGTGTCTGTCTGTCTGTGTCTGTCTGTCTGTGTCTGTCTGTCTGTGTCTGTCTGTCTGTGTCTGTCTGTCTGTGTCTGTCTGTCTGTGTCTGTCTGTCTGTGTCTGTCTGTCTGTGTCTGTCTGTCTGTGTCTGTCTGTCTGTGTCTGTCTGTCTGTGTCTGTCTGTCTGTGTCTGTCTGTCTGGTCTGTCTGTCTGTCTGTGTCTGTCTGTCTGTGTCTGTCTGTCTGTGTCTGTCTGTCTGTGTCTGTCTGTCTGTGTCTGTCTGTCTGTGTCTGTCTGTCTGTGTCTGTCTGTCTGTGTCTGTCTGTCTGTGTCTGTCTGTCTGTGTCTGTCTGTCTGTGTCTGTCTGTCTGTTCTGTCTGTGTATGTCTGTCTGTGTCTGTCTGTCTGTGTCTGTCTGTCTGTGTCTGTCTGTCTGTGTCTGTCTGTCTGTGTCTGTCTGTCTGTGTCTGTCTGTCTGTGTCTGTCTGTCTGTGTCTGTCTGTCTGTGTCTGTCTGTCTGTGTCTGTCTGTCTGTGTCTGTCTGTCTGTGTCTGTCTGTCTGTGTCTGTCTGTCTGTGTCTGTCTGTCTGTGTCTGTCTGTCTGTGTCTGTCTGTCTGTGTCTGTCTGTCTGTGTCTGTCTGTCTGTGTCTGTCTGTCTGTGTCTGTCTGTCTGTGTCTGTCTGTCTGTGTCTGTCTGTCTGTGTCTGTCTGTCTGTGTCTGTCTGTCTGTGTCTGTCTGTCTGTGTCTGTCTGTCTGTGTCTGTCTGTCTGTGTCTGTCTGTCTGTGTCTGTCTGTCTGTGTCTGTCTGTCTGTGTCTGTCTGTCTGTGTCTGTCTGTCTGTGTCTGTCTGTCCGTGTCTGTCTGTCTGTGTCTGTCTGTCTGTGTCTGTCTGTCTGTGTCTGTCTGTCTGTGTCTGTCTGTCTGTGTCTGTCTGTCTGTGTCTGTCTGTCTGTGTCTGTCTGTCTGTGTCTGTCTGTCTGTGTCTGTCTGTGTCTGTTTGTGTCTGTCTGTCTGTGTCTGTCTGTCTGTGTCTGTCTGTCTGTGTCTGTCTGTCTGTGTCTGTCTTTCTGTGTCTGTCTGTCTGTGTCTGTCTGTCTGTGTCTGTCTGTCTGTGTCTGTCTGTCTGTGTCTGTCTGTCTGTGTCTGTCTGTCTGTGTCTGTCTGTCTGTGTCTGTCTGTCTGTGTCTGTCTGTCTGTGTCTGTCTGTCTGTGTCTGTCTGTCTGTGTCTGTCTGTCTGTGTCTGTCTGTCTGTGTCTGTCTGTCTGTGTATGTCTGTCTGTGTCTGTCTGTCTGTGTCTGTCTGTCTGTGTCTGTCTGTCTGTGTCTGTCTGTCTGTGTCTGTCTGTCTGTCTGTGTCTGTCTGTCTGTCTGTGTCTGTCTGTCTGTCTGTGTCTGTCTGTCTGTCTGTGTCTGTCTGTCTGTCTGTGTCTGTCTGTCTGTCTGTGTCTGTCTGTCTGTCTGTGTCTGTCTGTCTGTCTGTCTGTGTCTGTCTGTGTCTGTCTGTCTGTGTCTGTCTGTCTGTGTCTGTCTGTCTGTGTCTGTCTGTCTGTGTCTGTCTGTCTGTCTGTGTCTGTCTGTCTGTGTCTGTCTGTCTGTGTCTGTCTGTCTGTGTCTGTCTGTCTGTGTCTGTCTGTCTGTGTCTGTCTGTCTGTGTCTGTCTGTCTGTGTCTGTCTGTCTGTGTCTGTCTGTCTGTGTCTGTCTGTCTGTGTCTGTCTGTCTGTCTGTGTCTGTCTGTCTGTCTGTGTCTGTCTGTCTGTCTGTGTCTGTCTGTCTGTCTGTGTCTGTCTGTCTGTGTCTGTCTGTCTGTGTCTGTCTGTCTGTGTCTGTCTGTCTGTGTCTGTCTGTCTGTGTCTGTCTGTCTGTGTCTGTCTGTCTGTGTCTGTCTGTCTGTGTCTGTCTGTCTGTGTCTGTCTGTCTGTGTCTGTCTGTCTGTGTCTGTCTGTCTGTGTCTGTCTGTCTGTGTCTGTCTGTCTGTGTCTGTCTGTCTGTGTCTGTCTGTCTGTGTCTGTCTGTCTGTGTCTGTCTGTCTGTGTCTGTCTGTCTGTGTCTGTCTGTCTGTGTCTGTCTGTCTGTGTCTGTCTGTCTGTGTCTGTCTGTCTGTGTCTGTCTGTCTGTGTCTGTCTGTCTGTGTCTGTCTGTCTGTGTCTGTCTGTCTGTGTCTGTCTGTCTGTGTCTGTCTGTCTGTGTCTGTCTGTCTGTGTCTGTCTGTCTGTGTCTGTCTGTCTGTGTCTGTCTGTCTGTGTCTGTCTGTCTGTGTCTGTCTGTCTGTGTCTGTCTGTCTGTGTCTGTCTGTCTGTGTCTGTCTGTCTGTGTCTGTCTGTCTGTGTCTGTCTGTCTGTGTCTGTCTGTCTGTGTCTGTCTGTCTGTGTCTGTCTGTCTGTGTCTGTCTGTCTGTGTCTGTCTGTCTGTGTCTGTCTGTCTGTGTCTGTCTGTCTGTGTCTGTCTGTCTGTGTCTGTCTGTCTGTGTCTGTCTGTCTGTGTCTGTCTGTCTGTGTCTGTCTGTCTGTGTCTGTCTGTCTGTGTCTGTCTGTCTGTGTCTGTCTGTCTGTGTCTGTCTGTCTGTGTCTGTCTGTCTGTGTCTGTCTGTCTGTGTCTGTCTGTCTGTGTCTGTCTGTCTGTGTCTGTCTGTCTGTGTCTGTCTGTCTGTGTCTGTCTGTCTGTGTCTGTCTGTCTGTGTCTGTCTGTCTGTGTCTGTCTGTCTGTGTCTGTCTGTCTGTGTCTGTCTGTCTGTGTCTGTCTGTCTGTGTCTGTCTGTCTGTGTCTGTCTGTCTGTGTCTGTCTGTCTGTGTCTGTCTGTCTGTGTCTGTCTGTCTGTGTCTGTCTGTCTGTGTCTGTCTGTCTGTGTCTGTCTGTCTGTGTCTGTCTGTCTGTGTCTGTCTGTCTGTGTCTGTCTGTCTGTGTCTGTCTGTCTGTGTCTGTCTGTCTGTGTCTGTCTGTCTGTGTCTGTCTGTCTGTGTCTGTCTGTCTGTGTCTGTCTGTCTGTGTCTGTCTGTCTGTGTCTGTCTGTCTGTGTCTGTCTGTCTGTGTCTGTCTGTCTGTGTCTGTCTGTCTGTGTCTGTCTGTCTGTGTCTGTCTGTCTGTGTCTGTCTGTCTGTGTCTGTCTGTCTGTGTCTGTCTGTCTGTGTCTGTCTGTCTGTGTCTGTCTGTCTGTGTCTGTCTGTCTGTGTCTGTCTGTCTGTGTCTGTCTGTCTGTGTCTGTCTGTCTGTGTCTGTCTGTCTGTGTCTGTCTGTCTGTGTCTGTCTGTCTGTGTCTGTCTGTCTGTGTCTGTCTGTCTGTGTCTGTCTGTCTGTGTCTGTCTGTCTGTGTCTGTCTGTCTGTGTCTGTCTGTCTGTGTCTGTCTGTCTGTGTCTGTCTGTCTGTGTCTGTCTGTCTGTGTCTGTCTGTCTGTGTCTGTCTGTCTGTGTCTGTCTGTCTGTGTCTGTCTGTCTGTGTCTGTCTGTCTGTGTCTGTCTGTCTGTGTCTGTCTGTCTGTGTCTGTCTGTCTGTGTCTGTCTGTCTGTGTCTGTCTGTCTGTGTCTGTCTGTCTGTGTCTGTCTGTCTGTGTCTGTCTGTCTGTGTCTGTCTGTCTCTGTGTCTGTCTGTCTGTGTCTGTCTGTCTGTGTCTGTCTGTCTGTGTCTGTCTGTCTGTGTCTGTCTGTCTGTGTCTGTCTGTCTGTGTCTGTCTGTCTGTGTCTGTCTGTCTGTGTCTGTCTGTCTGTGTCTGTCTGTCTGTGTCTGTCTGTCTGTGTCTGTCTGTCTGTGTCTGTCTGTCTGTGTCTGTCTGTCTGTGTCTGTCTGTCTGTGTCTGTCTGTCTGTGTCTGTCTGTCTGTGTCTGTCTGTCTGTGTCTGTCTGTCTGTGTCTGTCTGTCTGTGTCTGTCTGTCTGTGTCTGTCTGTCTGTGTCTGTCTGTCCGTGTCTGTCTGTCTGTGTCTGTCTGTCTGTGTCTGTCTGTCTGTGTCTGTCTGTCTGTGTCTGTCTGTCTGTGTCTGTCTGTCTGTGTCTGTCTGTCTGTGTCTGTCTGTCTGTCTGTGTCTGTCTGTCTGTCTGTGTCTGTCTGTCTGTCTGTGTCTGTCTGTCTGTCTGTGTCTGTCTGTCTGTCTGTGTCTGTCTGTCTGTCTGTGTCTGTCTGTCTGTCTGTGTCTGTCTGTCTGTCTGTCTGTGTCTGTCTGTGTCTGTCTGTCTGTGTCTGTCTGTCTGTGTCTGTCTGTCTGTGTCTGTCTGTCTGTGTCTGTCTGTCTGTGTCTGTCTGTCTGTGTCTGTCTGTCTGTGTCTGTCTGTCTGTGTCTGTCTGTCTGTGTCTGTCTGTCTGTGTCTGTCTGTCTGTGTCTGTCTGTCTGTGTCTGTCTGTCTGTGTCTGTCTGTCTGTGTCTGTCTGTCTGTGTCTGTCTGTCTGTCTGTGTCTGTCTGTCTGTCTGTGTCTGTCTGTCTTTCTGTGTCTGTCTGTCTGTCTGTGTCTGTCTGTCTGTCTGTGTCTGTCTGTCTGTCTGTGTCTGTCTGTCTGTGTCTGTCTGTCTGTGTCTGTCTGTCTGTGTCTGTCTGTCTGTGTCTGTCTGTCTGTGTCTGTCTGTCTGTGTCTGTCTGTCTGTGTCTGTCTGTCTGTGTCTGTCTGTCTGTGTCTGTCTGTCTGTGTCTGTCTGTCTGTGTCTGTCTGTCTGTGTCTGTCTGTCTGTGTCTGTCTGTCTGTGTCTGTCTGTCTGTGTCTGTCTGTCTGTGTCTGTCTGTCTGTGTCTGTCTGTCTGTGTCTGTCTGTCTGTGTCTGTCTGTCTGTGTCTGTCTGTCTGTGTCTGTCTGTCTGTCTGTGTCTGTCTGTCTGTGTCTGTCTGTCTGTGTCTGTCTGTCTGTGTCTGTCTGTCTGTGTCTGTCTGTCTGTGTCTGTCTGTCTGTGTCTGTCTGTCTGTGTCTGTCTGTCTGTGTCTGTCTGTCTGTGTCTGTCTGTCTGTGTCTGTCTGTCTGTGTCTGTCTGTCTGTGTCTGTCTGTCTGTGTCTGTCTGTCTGTGTCTGTCTGTCTGTGTCTGTCTGTCTGTGTCTGTCTGTCTGTGTCTGTCTGTCTGTGTCTGTCTGTCTGTGTCTGTCTGTCTGTGTCTGTCTGTCTGTGTCTGTCTGTCTGTGTCTGTCTGTCTGTGTCTGTCTGTCTGTGTCTGTCTGTCTGTGTCTGTCTGTCTGTGTCTGTCTGTCTGTGTCTGTCTGTCTGTGTCTGTCTGTCTGGTGTCTGTCTGTGTCTGTCTGTCTGTGTCTGTCTGTCTGTGTCTGTCTGTCTGTGTCTGTCTGTCTGTGTCTGTCTGTCTGTGTCTGTCTGTCTGTGTCTGTCTGTCTGTGTCTGTCTGTCTGTGTCTGTCTGTCTGTGTCTGTCTGTCTGTGTCTGTCTGTCTGTGTCTGTCTGTCTGTGTCTGTCTGTCTGTGTCTGTCTGTCTGTGTCTGTCTGTCTGTGTCTGTCTGTCTGTGTCTGTCTGTCTGTGTCTGTCTGTCTGTGTCTGTCTGTCTGTGTCTGTCTGTCTGTGTCTGTCTGTCTGTGTCTGTCTGTCTGTGTCTGTCTGTCTGTGTCTGTCTGTCTGTGTCTGTCTGTCTGTGTCTGTCTGTCTGTGTCTGTCTGTCTGTGTCTGTCTGTCTGTGTCTGTCTGTCTGTGTCTGTCTGTCTGTGTCTGTCTGTCTGTGTCTGTCTGTCTAGGTCTGTCTGTCTGGGTCTGTCTGTCTGTGTCTGTCTGTCTGTGTCTGTCTGTCTGTGTCTGTCTGTCTGTGTCTGTCTGTCTGTGTCTGTCTGTGTCTGTCTGTCTGTGTCTGTCTGTCTGTGTCTGTCTGTCTGTCTGTCTGTGTCTGTCTGTCTGTCTGTCTGTGTCTGTCTGACTGTGTCTGTCTGTCTGTGTCTGTCTGTCTGTGTCTGTCTGTCTGTGTCTGTCTGTCTGTGTCTGTCTGTCTGTATCTGTCTGTCTGTGTCTGTCTGTCTGTGTCTCTCTGTCTGTGTCTGTCTGTCTGTGTCTGTCTGTCTGTGTCTGTCTGTCTGTGTCTGTCTGTCTGTGTCTGTCTGTCTGTATCTGTCTTTGTCTGTCTGTGTCTGTCTGTGTCTGTCTGTGTCTGTCTGTGTCTGTCTGTGTCTGTCTGTGTCTGTCTGTGTCTGTCTGTGTCTTCCTGTGTCTGTCTGTGTCTGTCTGTGTCTGTCTGTGTCTGTCTGTGTCTGTCTGTGTATGTCTGTGTCTGTCTGTGTCTGTCTGTGTCTGTCTGTGTCTGTCTGTGTCTGTCTGTGTCTGTCTGTCTGTGTTTGTCTGTATGTTTTTGTCTGTCTGTGTCTGTCTGTCTGTGTCTGTCTGTCTGTGTCTGTCTGTCTGTGTCTGTCTGTCTGTGTCTGTCTGTCTGTGTCTGTCTGTCTGTGTCTGTCTGTCTGTGTCTGTCTGTCTGTGTCTGTCTGTCTGTGTCTGTCTGTCTGTGTCTGTCTGCCTGTGTCTGTCTGTCTGTGTCTGTCTGTCTGTGTCTGTCTGTCTGTGTCTGTCTGTCTGTGTCTGTCTGTCTGTGTCTGTCTGTCTGTGTCTGTCTGTCTGTGTCTGTCTGTCTGTGTCTGTCTGTCTGTGTCTGTCTGTCTGTGTCTGTCTGTCTGTGTCTGTCTGGCTGTGTCTGTCTGTCTGTGTCTGTCTGTCTGTGTCTGTCTGTCTGTGTCTGTCTGTCTGTGTCTGTCTGTCTGTCTGTGTCTGTCTGTCTGTGTCTGTCTGTCTGTGTCTGTCTGTCTGTGTCTGTCTGTCTGTGTCTGTCTGTCTGTGTCTGTCTGTCTGTGTCTGTCTGTCTGTGTCTGTCTGTCTGTGTCTGTCTGTCTGTGTCTGTCTGTCTGTGTCTGTCTGTCTGTGTCTGTCTGTCTGTGTCTGTCTGTCTGTGTCTGTCTGTCTGTGTCTGTCTGTCTGTGTCTGTCTGTCTGTGTCTGTCTGTCTGTGTCTGTCTGTCTGTATCTGTCTGTCTGTGTCTGTCTGTCTGTGTCTGTCTGTCTGTGTCTGTCTGTCTGTGTCTGTCTGTCTGTGTCTGTCTGTCTGTGTCTGTCTGTCTGTGTCTGTCTGTCTGTGTCTGTCTGTCTGTGTCTGTCTGTCTGTGTCTGTCTGTCTGTGTCTGTCTGTCTGTGTCTGTCTGTCTGTGTCTGTCTGTCTGTGTCTGTCTGTCTGTGTCTGTCTGTCTGTGTCTGTCTGTCTGTGTCTGTCTGTCTGTGTCTGTCTGTCTGTGTCTGTCTGTCTGTGTCTGTCTGTCTGTGTCTGTATGTCTGTGTCTGTCTGTCTGTGTCTGTCTGTCTGTGTCTGTCTGTCTGTGTCTGTCTGTCTGTGTCTGTCTGTCTGTGTCTGTCTGTCTGTGTCTGTCTGTCTGTGTCTGTCTGTCTGTGTATGTCTGTCTGTGTATGTCTGTCTGTGTCTGTCTGTCTGTGTCTGTCTGTCTGTGTCTGTCTGTCTGTCTGTGTCTGTCTGTCTGTGTATGTCTGTCTGTGTCTGTCTGTGTCTGTCTGTCTGTGTCTGTCTGTCTGTGTCTGTCTGTCTGTGTCTGTCTGTCTGTGTCTGTCTGTCTGTGTCTGTCTGTCTGTGTCTGTCTGTCTGTGTCTGTCTGTCTGTGTCTGTCTGTCTGTGTCTGTCTGTCTGTGTCTGTCTGTCTGTGTATGTCTGTCTGTGTCTGTCTGTCTGTGTCTGTCTGTCTGTGTCTGTCTGTCTGTCTGTGTCTGTCTGTCTGTGTATGTCTGTCTGTGTCTGTCTGTCTGTGTCTGTCTGTCTGTGTCTGTCTGTCTGTCTGTGTCTGTCTGTGTCTGTCTGTCTGTGTCTGTCTGTCTGTGTCTGTCTGTCTGTCTGTCTGTCTGTGTCTGTCTGTCTGTGTCTGTCTGTCTGTGTCTGTCTGTCTGTGTCTGTCTGTCTGTGTATGTCTGTCTGTGTCTGTCTGTCTGTGTCTGTCTGTCTGTGTCTGTCTGTCTGTGTCTGTCTGTCTGTGTCTGTCTGTCTGTGTCTGTCTGTCTGTGTCTGTCTGTCTGTGTCTGTCTGTCTGTGTCTGTCTGTCTGTGTCTGTCTGTCTGGGTCTGTCTGTCTGTGTCTGTCTGTCTGTGTCTGTCTGTCTGTGTCTGTCTGTGTCTGTCTGTGTCTGTCTGTCTGTGTCTGTCTGTCTGTGTCTGTCTGTCTGTCTGTCTGTGTCTGTCTGTCTGTGTCTGTCTGTCTGTGTATGTCTGTCTGTGTCTGTCTGTCTGTGTCTGTCTGTCTGTGTCTGTCTGTCTGTATCTGTCTGTCTGTGTCTGTCTGTCTGTGTCTCTCTG
The DNA here is from genome assembly GCA_036785665.1 of Chirona hameri. NCBI lineage: Eukaryota > Metazoa > Arthropoda > Thecostraca > Balanomorpha > Balanidae > Chirona > Chirona hameri. The sequence goes on along the minus strand of JAXIVJ010013399.1, from coordinate 26,032 downwards.
TCTGTGTCTGTCTGTCTGTGTCTGTCTGTCTGTGTCTGTCTGTCTGTGTCTGTCTGTCTGTGTCTGTCTGTCTGTGTCTGTCTGTCTGTATCTGTCTGTATCTGTCTGTGTCTGTCTGTGTCTGTCTGTGTCTGTCTGTGTCTGTCTGTGTCTGTCTGTGTCTGTCTGTGTCTGTCTGTGTCTGTCTGTGTCTGTCTGTGTCTGTCTGTGTCTTCCTGTGTCTGTCTGTGTCTGTCTGTGTCTGTCTGTGTCTGTCTGTGTCTGTCTGTGTATGTCTGTGTCTGTCTGTGTCTGTCTGTGTCTGTCTGTGTCTGTCTGTGTCTGTCTGTGTCTGTCTGTGTCTGTCTGTGTCTGTCTGTCTGTGTTTGTCTGTATGTTTTTGTCTGTATGTTTTTGTCTGTATGTTTTTGTCTGTCTGTGTCTGTCTGTCTGTGTCTGTCTGTCTGTGTCTGTCTGTCTGTGTCTGTCTGTCTGTGTCTGTCTGTCTGTGTCTGTCTGTCTGTGTCTGTCTGTCTGTGTCTGTCTGTCTGTGTCTGTCTGTCTGTGTCTGTCTGTCTGTGTCTGTCTGTCTGTGTCTGTCTGTCTGTGTCTGTCTGTCTGTGTCTGTCTGTCTGTGTCTGTCTGTCTGTGTCTGTCTGTCTGTGTCTGTCTGTCTGTGTCTGTCTGTCTGTGTCTGTCTCTCTGTGTCTGTCTGTCTGTGTCTGTCTGTCTGTGTCTGTCTGTCTGTGTCTGTCTGTCTGTGTCTGTCTGTCTGTGTCTGTCTGTCTGTGTCTGTCTGTCTGTGTCTGTCTGTCTGTGTCTGTCTGTCTGTGTCTGTCTGTCTGTGTCTGTCTGTCTGTGTCTGTCTGTCTGTCTGTCTGTCTGTGTCTGTCTGTCTGTGTCTGTCTGTCTGTGTCTGTCTGTCTGTGTATGTCTGTCTGTGTCTGTCTGTCTGTGTCTGTCTGTCTGTGTCTGTCTGTCTGTGTCTGTCTTTCTGTGTCTGTCTGTCTGTGTCTGTCTGTCTGTGTCTGTCTGTCTGTGTCTGTATGTCTGTGTCTGTCTGTCTGTGTCTGTCTGTCTGTGTCTGTCTGTCTGTCTGTCTGTTTCTGTCTGTCTGTGTCTGTCTGTGTCTGTCTGTGTCTGTCTGTGTCTGTCTGTCTGTGTCTGTCTGTCTGTGTCTGTCTGTCTGTATCTGTCTGTCTGTGTCTGTCTGTCTGTGTCTCTCTGTCTGTGTCTGTCTGTCTGTGTCTGTCTGTCTGTGTCTGTCTGTCTGTGTCTGTCTGTCTGTGTCTGTCTGTCTGTGTCTGTGTCTGTCTGTCTGTGTCTGTCTGTCTGTATCTGTCTTTGTCTGTATGTGTCTGTCTGTGTCTGTCTGTGTCTGTCTGTGTCTGTCTGTGTCTGTCTGTGTCTGTCTGTGTCTGTCTGTGTCTTCCTGTGTCTGTCTGTGTCTGTCTGTGTCTGTCTGTGTCTGTCTGTGTCTGTCTGTGTCTGTCTGTGTCTGTCTGTGTATGTCTGTGTATGTCTGTGTCTGTCTGTGGCTGTCTGTGTCTGTCTGTGTCTGTCTGTGTCTGTCTGTGTCTGTCTGTCTGTGTCTGTCTGTCTGTGTCTGTCTGTCTGTGTCTGTCTGTCTGTGTCTGTCTGTCTGTGTCTGTCTGTCTGTGTCTGTCTGTCTGTGTCTGTCTGTCTGTCTGTGTCTCTCTGTCTGTGTCTGTCTGTCTGTGTCTGTCTGTCTGTGTCTGTCTGTCTGTGTCTGTCTGTCTGTGTCTGTCTGTCTGTGTCTGTCTGTCTGTGTCTGTCTGTCTGTGTCTGTCTGTCTGTGTCTGTCTGTCTGTGTCTGTCTGTCTGTGTCTGTCTGTCTGTGTCTGTCTGTCTGTGTCTGTCTGTCTGTGTCTGTCTGTCTGTGTCTGTCTGTCTGTGTCTGTCTGTCTGTGTCTGTCTGTCTGTGTCTGTCTGTCTGTGTCTGTCTGTCTGTGTCTGTCTGTCTGTGTCTGTCTGTCTGTGTCTGTCTGTCTGTGTCTGTCTGTCTGTGTCTGTCTGTCTGTGTCTGTCTGTCTGTGTCTGTCTGTCTGTGTCTGTCTGTCTGTGTCTGTCTGTCTGTGTCTGTCTGTCTGTGTCTGTCTGTCTGTGTCTGTCTGTCTGTGTCTGTCTGTCTGTGTCTGTCTGTCTGTGTCTGTCTGTCTGTGTCTGTCTGTCTGTGTCTGTCTGTCTGTGTCTGTCTGTCTGTGTCTGTCTGTCTGTGTCTGTCTGTCTGTGTATGTCTGTCTGTGTATGTCTGTCTGTGTCTGTCTGTCTGTGTCTGTCTGTCTGTGTCTGTCTGTCTGTGTCTGTCTGTCTGTGTCTGTCTGTCTGTGTCTGTCTGTCTGTGTCTGTCTGTCTGTGTCTGTCTGTCTGTGTCTGTCTGTCTGTGTCTGTCTGTCTGTGTCTGTCTGTCTGTGTCTGTCTGTCTGTGTCTGTCTGTCTGTGTCTGTCTGTCTGTGTCTGTCTGTCTGTGTCTGTCTGTCTGTGTCTGTCTGTCTGTGTCCGTCTGTCTGTGTCTGTCTGTCTGTGTCTGTCTGTCTGTGTCTGTCTGTCTGTGTCTGTCTGTCTGTGTCTGTCTGTCTGTGTCTGTCTGTCTGTGTCTGTCTGTCTGTGTCTGTCTGTCTGTGTCTGTCTGTCTGTGTCTGTCTGTCTGTGTCTGTCTGTCTGTGTCTGTCTGTCTGTGTCTGTCTGTCTGTGTCTGTCTGTCTGTGTCTGTCTGTCTGTGTCTGTCTGTCTGTGTCTGTCTGTCTGTGTCTGTCTGTCTGTGTCTGTCTGTCTGTCTGTGTCTGTCTGTCTGTGTCTGTCTGTCTGTGTCTGTCTGTCTGTGTCTGTCTGTCTGTGTCTGTCTGTCTGTGTCTGTCTGTCTGTGTATGTCTGTCTGTGTCTGTCTGTCTGTGTCTGTCTGTCTGTGTATGTCTGTCTGTGTCTGTCTGTCTGTGTCTGTCTGTCTGTGTCTGTCTGTCTGTGTCTGTCTGTCTGTGTCTGTCTGTCTGTGTCTGTCTGTCTGTGTCTGTCTGTCTGTGTCTGTCTGTCTGTGTCTGTCTGTCTGTGTCTGTCTGTCTGTGTCTGTCTGTCTGTGTCTGTCTGTCTGTGTCTGTCTGTCTGTGTCTGTCTGTCTGTGTCTGTCTGTCTGTGTCTGTCTGTCTGTGTCTGTCTGTCTGTGTCTGTCTGTCTGTCTGTGTCTGTCTGTCTGTGTCTGTCTGTCTGTGTCTGTCTGTCTGTGTCTGTCTGTCTGTGTCTGTCTGTCTGTGTCTGTCTGTCTGTGTCTGTCTGTCTGTGTCTGTCTGTCCGTGTCTGTCTGTCTGTGTCTGTCTGTCTGTGTCTGTCTGTCTGTGTCTGTCTGTCTGTGTCTGTCTGTCTGTGTCTGTCTGTCTGTGTCTGTCTGTCTGTGTCTGTCTGTCTGTGTCTGTCTGTCTGTGTCTGTCTGTCTGTGTCTGTCTGTTTGTGTCTGTCTGTCTGTGTCTGTCTGTCTGTGTCTGTCTGTCTGTGTCTGTCTGTCTGTGTCTGTCTTTCTGTGTCTGTCTGTCTGTGTCTGTCTGTCTGTGTCTGTCTGTCTGTGTCTGTCTGTCTGTGTCTGTCTGTCTGTGTCTGTCTGTCTGTGTCTGTCTGTCTGTGTCTGTCTGTCTGTGTCTGTCTGTCTGTGTCTGTCTGTCTGTGTCTGTCTGTCTGTGTCTGTCTGTCTGTGTCTGTCTGTCTGTGTCTGTCTGTCTGTGTCTGTCTGTCTGTGTATGTCTGTCTGTGTCTGTCTGTCTGTGTCTGTCTGTATGTGTCTGTCTGTCTGTGTCTGTCTGTCTGTGTCTGTCTGTCTGTCTGTGTCTGTCTGTCTGTCTGTGTCTGTCTGTCTGTCTGTGTCTGTCTGTCTGTCTGTGTCTGTCTGTCTGTCTGTGTCTGTCTGTCTGTCTGTGTCTGTCTGTCTGTCTGTGTCTGTCTGTCTGTCTGTCTGTGTCTGTCTGTGTCTGTCTGTCTGTGTCTGTCTGTCTGTGTCTGTCTGTCTGTGTCTGTCTGTCTGTGTCTGTCTGTCTGTGTCTGTCTGTCTGTGTCTGTCTGTCTGTGTCTGTCTGTCTGTGTCTGTCTGTCTGTGTCTGTCTGTTTGTGTCTGTCTGTCTGTGTCTGTCTGTCTGTGTCTGTCTGTCTGTGTCTGTCTGTCTGTGTCTGTCTGTCTGTGTCTGTCTGTCTGTCTGTGTCTGTCTGTCTGTCTGTGTCTGTCTGTCTTTCTGTGTCTGTCTGTCTGTCTGTGTCTGTCTGTCTGTCTGTGTCTGTCTGTCTGTCTGTGTCTGTCTGTCTGTCTGTCTGTGTCTGTCTGTGTCTGTCTGTCTGTGTCTGTCTGTCTGTGTCTGTCTGTCTGTGTCTGTCTGTCTGTGTCTGTCTGTCTGTGTCTGTCTGTCTGTGTCTGTCTGTCTGTGTCTGTCTGTCTGTGTCTGTCTGTCTGTGTCTGTCTGTCTGTGTCTGTCTGTCTGTGTCTGTCTGTCTGTGTCTGTCTGTCTGTGTCTGTCTGTCTGTGTATGTCTGCCTGTGTCTGTCTGTCTGTGTCTGTCTGTCTGTGTCTGTCTGTCTGTGTCTGTCTGTCTGTGTATGTCTGTCTGTGTCTGTCTGTCTGTGTCTGTCTGTCTGTGTCTGTCTGTCTGTGTCTGTCTGTCTGTGTCTGTCTGGCTGTGTCTGTCTGTCTGTGTCTGTCTGTCTGTGTCTGTCTGTCTGTGTCTGTCTGTCTGTGTCTGTCTGTGTCTGTCTGTCTGTGTCTGTCTGTCTGTGTCTGTCTGTCTGTGTCTGTCTGTCTGTGTCTGTCTGTCTGTGTCTGTCTGTCTGTGTCTGTCTGTCTGTGTCTGTCTGTCTGTGTCTGTCTGTCTGTGTCTGTCTGTCTGTGTCTGTCTGTCTGTGTCTGTCTGTCTGTATCTGTCTGTCTGTGTCTGTCTGTCGGTGTCTGTCTGTCTGTGTCTGTCTGTCTGTGTCTGTCTGTCTGTGTCTGTCTGTCTGTGTCTGTCTGTCTGTGTCTGTCTGTCTGTGTCTGTCTGTCTGTGTCTGTCTGTCTGTGTCTGTCTGTCTGTCTGTGTCTGTCTGTCTGTGTCTGTCTGTCTGTGTCTGTCTGTCTGTGTCTGTCTGTCTGTGTCTGTCTGTCTGTGTCTGTCTGTCTGTCTGTGTCTGTCTGTATGTGTCTGTCTGTCTGTGTCTGTCTGTCTGTGTCTGTCTGTCTGTGTCTGTCTGTCTGTCTGTCTGTCTGTGTCTGTCTGTCTGTGTCTGTCTGTCTGTGTCTGTCTGTCTGTGTCTGTCTGTCTGTGTATGTCTGTCTGTGTCTGTCTGTCTGTGTCTGTCTGTCTGTGTCTGTCTGTCTGTGTCTGTCTGTCTGTGTCTGTCTGTCTGTGTCTGTCTGTCTGTGTCTGTCTGTCTGTGTCTGTCTGTCTGTGTCTGTCTGTCTGTGTCTGTCTGTCTGTGTCTGTCTGTCTGGGTCTGTCTGTCTGTGTCTGTCTGTCTGTGTCTGTCTGTCTGTGTCTGTCTGTCTGTGTCTGTCTGTGTCTGTCTGTGTCTGTCTGTCTGTGTCTGTCTGTCTGTGTCTGTCTGTCTGTCTGTCTGTGTCTGTCTGTCTGTGTCTGTCTGTCTGTGTCTGTCTGTCTGTGTCTGTCTGTCTGTGTCTGTCTGTCTGTGTCTGTCTGTCTGTATCTGTCTGTCTGTGTCTGTCTGTCTGTGTCTCTCTGTCTGTGTCTGTCTGTCTGTGTCTGTCTGTCTGTGTCTGTCTGTCTGTGTCTGTCTGTCTGTGTCTGTCTGTCTGTGTCTGTCTGTCTGTGTCTGTCTGTCTGTATCTGTCTGTGTCTGTCTGTGTCTGTCTGTGTCTGTCTGTGTCTGTCTGTGTCTGTCTGTGTCTGTCTGTGTCTGTCTGTGTCTGTCTGTGTCTGTCTGTGTCTTCCTGTGTCTGTCTGTGTCTGTCTGTGTCTGTCTGTGTCTGTCTGTGTCTGTCTGTGTATGTCTGTGTCTGTCTGTGTCTGTCTGTGTCTGTCTGTGTCTGTCTGTGTCTGTCTGTGTCTGTCTGTGTCTGTCTGTCTGTGTTTGTCTGTATGTTTTTGTCTGTCTGTGTCTGTCTGTCTGTGTCTGTCTGTCTGTGTCTGTCTGTCTGTGTCTGTCTGTCTGTGTCTGTCTGTCTGTGTCTGTCTGTCTGTGTCTGTCTGTCTGTGTCTGTCTGTCTGTGTCTGTCTGTCTGTGTCTGTCTGTCTGTGTCTGTCTGTCTGTGTCTGTCTGTCTGTGTCTGTCTGTCTGTGTCTGTCTGTCTGTGTCTGTCTGTCTGTGTCTGTCTGTCTGTGTCTGTCTGTCTGTGTCTGTCTGTCTGTGTCTGTCTGTCTGTGTCTGTCTGTCTGTATCTGTCTGTCTGTGTCTGTCTGTCGGTGTCTGTCTGTCTGTGTCTGTCTGTCTGTGTCTGTCTGTCTGTGTCTGTCTGTCTGTGTCTGTCTGTCTGTGTCTGTCTGTCTGTGTCTGTCTGTCTGTGTCTGTCTGTCTGTGTCTGTCTGTCTGTCTGTGTCTGTCTGTCTGTGTCTGTCTGTCTGTGTCTGTCTGTCTGTGTCTGTCTGTCTGTGTCTGTCTGTCTGTGTCTGTCTGTCTGTGTCTGTCTGTCTGTCTGTGTCTGTCTGTATGTGTCTGTCTGTCTGTGTCTGTCTGTCTGTGTCTGTCTGTGTCTGTCTGTGTCTGTCTGTCTGTGTCTGTCTGTCTGTGTCTGTCTGTCTGTCTGTCTGTGTCTGTCTGTCTGTGTCTGTCTGTCTGTGTCTGTCTGTCTGTGTCTGTCTGTCTGTGTCTGTCTGTCTGTGTCTGTCTGTCTGTATCTGTCTGTCTGTGTCTGTCTGTCTGTGTCTCTCTGTCTGTGTCTGTCTGTCTGTGTCTGTCTGTCTGTGTCTGTCTGTCTGTGTCTGTCTGTCTGTGTCTGTCTGTCTGTGTCTGTCTGTCTGTGTCTGTCTGTCTGTGTCTGTCTGTCTGTATCTGTCTGTGTCTGTCTGTGTCTGTCTGTATCTGTCTGTGTCTGTCTGTGTCTGTCTGTGTCTGTCTGTGTCTGTCTGTGTCTGTCTGTGTCTGTCTGTGTCTTCCTGTGTCTGTCTGTGTCTGTCTGTGTCTGTCTGTGTCTGTCTGTGTCTGTCTGTGTATGTCTGTGTCTGTCTGTGTCTGTCTGTGTCTGTCTGTGTCTGTCTGTGTCTGTCTGTGTCTGTCTGTGTCTGTCTGTGTCTGTCTGTCTGTGTTTGTCTGTATGTTTTTGTCTGTCTGTGTCTGTCTGTCTGTGTCTGTCTGTCTGTGTCTGTCTGTCTGTGTCTGTCTGTCTGTGTCTGTCTGTCTGTGTCTGTCTGTCTGTGTCTGTCTGCCTGTGTCTGTCTGTCTGTGTCTGTCTGTCTGTGTCTGTCTGTCTGTGTCTGTCTGTCTGTGTCTGTCTGTCTGTGTCTGTCTGTCTGTGTCTGTCTGTCTGTGTCTGTCTGTCTGTGTCTGTCTGGCTGTGTCTGTCTGTCTGTGTCTGTCTGTCTGTGTCTGTCTGTCTGTGTCTGTCTGTCTGTGTCTGTCTGTCTGTGTCTGTCTGTCTGTGTCTGTCTGTCTGTGTCTGTCTGTCTGTGTCTGTCTGTCTGTGTCTGTCTGTCTGTGTCTGTCTGTCTGTGTCTGTCTGTCTGTGTCTGTCTGTCTGTGTCTGTCTGTCTGTGTCTGTCTGTCTGTGTCTGTCTGTCTGTGTCTGTCTGTCTGTGTCTGTCTGTCTGTGTCTGTCTGTCTGTGTCTGTCTGTCTGTGTCTGTCTGTCTGTGTCTGTCTGTCTGTGTCTGTCTGTCTGTATCTGTCTGTCTGTGTCTGTCTGTCTGTGTCTGTCTGTCTGTGTCTGTCTGTCTGTGTCTGTCTGTCTGTGTCTGTCTGTCTGTGTCTGTCTGTCTGTGTCTGTCTGTGTCTGTCTGTCTGTGTCTGTCTGTCTGTGTCTGTCTGTCTGTGTCTGTCTGTCTGTGTCTGTCTGTCTGTGTCTGTCTGTCTGTGTCTGTCTGTCTGTGTCTGTCTGTCTGTGTCTGTCTGTCTGTGTCTGTCTGTCTGTGTCTGTCTGTCTGTGTCTGTCTGTCTGTGTCTGTCTGTCTGTGTCTGTCTGTCTGTGTCTGTCTGTCTGTGTCTGTCTGTCTGTGTCTGTCTGTCTGTGTCTGTCTGTCTGTGTCTGTCTGTCTGTGTCTGTCTGTCTGTGTCTGTCTGTCTGTGTCTGTCTGTCTGTGTCTGTCTGTCTGTCTGTCTGTCTGTGTCTGTCTGTCTGTGTCTGTCTGTCTGTATCTGTCTGTCTGTGTATGTCTGTCTGTGTCTGTCTGTCTGTGTCTGTCTGTCTGTGTCTGTCTGTCTGTGTCTGTCTGTCTGTGTCTGTCTGTCTGTGTCTGTCTGTCTGTGTCTGTCTGTCTGTGTCTGTATGTCTGTGTCTGTCTGTCTGTGTCTGTCTGTCTGTGTCTGTCTGTCTGTCTGTCTGTGTCTGTCTGTCTGTGTCTGTCTGTGTCTGTCTGTGTCTGTCTGTGTCTGTCTGTCTGTGTCTGTCTGTCTGTGTCTGTCTGTCTGTATCTGTCTGTCTGTGTCTGTCTGTCTGTGTATCTCTGTCTGTGTCTGTCTGTCTGTGTCTGTCTGTCTGTGTCTGTCTGTCTGTGTCTGTCTGTCTGTGTCTGTGTCTGTCTGTCTGTGTCTGTCTGTCTGTATCTGTCTTTGTCTGTATGTGTCTGTCTGTGTCTGTCTGTGTCTGTCTGTGTCTGTCTGTGTCTGTCTGTGTCTGTATGTGTCTGTCTGTGTCTTCCTGTGTCTGTCTGTGTCTGTCTGTGTCTGTCTGTGTCTGTCTGTGTCTGTCTGTGTATGTCTGTGTATGTCTGTGTCTGTCTGTGGCTGTCTGTGTCTGTCTGTGTCTGTCTGTGTCTGTCTGTGTCTGTCTGTCTGTGTCTGTCTGTATGTGTCTGTCTGTCTGTGTCTGTCTGCCTGTGTCTGTCTGTCTGTGTCTGTCTGTCTGTGTCTGTCTGTCTGTGTCTGTCTGTCTGTGTCTGTCTGTCTGTGTCTGTATGTCTGTGTCTGTCTGTCCGTGTCTGTCTGTCTGTGTCTGTCTGTCTGTCTGTGTCTGTCTGTCTGTGTCTGTCTGTCTGTGTCTGTCTGTCTGTGTCTGTCTGTCTGTGTCTGTCTGTCTGTGTCTGTCTGTCTGTGTCTGTCTGTCTGTGTCTGTCTGTCTGTGTCTGTCTGTCTGTGTCTGTCTGTCTGTGTCTGTCTGTCTGTGTCTGTCTGCCTGTGTCTGTCTGTCTGTGTCTGTCTGTCTGTGTCTGTCTGTCTGTGTCTGTCTGTCTGTGTCTGTCTGTCTGTGTCTGTCTGTCTGTGTCTGTCTGTCTGTGATTGTCTGTCTGTGTCTGTCTGTCTGTGTCTGTCTGTCTGTGTCTGTCTGTCTGTGTCTGTCTGTCTGTCTGTGTCTGTCTGTCTGTGTCTGTCTGTCTGTGTCTGTCTGTCTGTGTCTGTCTGTCTGTGTCTGTCTGTCTGTGTCTGTCTGTCTGTGTCTGTCTGTCTGTGTCTGTCTGTCTGTGTCTGTCTGTCTGTCTGTGTCTCTCTGTCTGTGTCTGTCTGTCTGTGTCTGTCTGTCTGTGTCTGTCTGTCTGTGTCTGTCTGTCTGTGTCTGTCTGTCTGTGTCTGTCTGTCTGTGTCTGTCTGTCTGTGTCTGTCTGTCTGTGTCTGTCTGTCTGTGTCTGTCTGTCTGTGTCTGTCTGTCTGTGTCTGTCTGTCTGTGTCTGTCTGTCTGTGTCTGTCTGTCTGTCTCTGTCTGTCTGTGTCTGTCTGTCTGTGTCTGTCTGTCTGTGTCTGTCTGTCTGTGTCTGTCTGTCTGTTTCTGTCTGTCTGTGTCTGTCTGTCTGTGTCTGTCTGTCTGTGTCTGTCTGTCTGTGTCTGTCTGTCTGTGTCTGTCTGTCTGTGTCTGTCTGTCTGTGTCTGTCTGTCTGTGTCTGTCTGTCTGTGTCTGTCTGTCTGTGTCTGTCTGTCTGTGTCTGTCTGTCTGTGTCTGTCTGTCTGTGTATGTCTGTCTGTGTCTGTCTGTCTGTGTCTGTCTGTCTGTGTCTGTCTGTCTGTGTCTGTCTGTCTGTGTCTGTCTGTCTGTGTCTGTCTGTCTGTGTCTGTCTGTCTGTGTCTGTCTGTCTGTGTCTGTCTGTCTGTGTCTGTCTGTCTGTGTCTGTCTGTCTGTGTCTGTCTGTCTGTGTCTGTCTGTCTGTGTCTGTCTGTCTGTGTCTGTCTGTCTGTGTCTGTCTGTCTGTGTATGTCTGTCTGTGTCTGTCTGTCTGTGTCTGTCCGTCTGTGTCTGTCTGTCTGTGTCTGTCTGTCTGTGTCTGTCTGTCTGTGTCTGTCTGTCTGTGTCTGTCTGTCTGTGTCTGTCTGTCTGTGTCTGTCTGTCTGTGTCTGTCTGTCTGTGTCTGTCTGTCTGTGTATGTCTGTCTGTGTCTGTCTGTCTGTGTCTGTCTGTCTGTGTCTGTCTGTCTGTGTCTGTCTGTCTGTGTCTGTCTGTCTGTGTCTGTCTGTCTGTGTCTGTCTGTCTGTGTCTGTCTGTCTGTGTCTGTCTGTCTGTGTATGTCTGTCTGTGTCTCTGTCTGTGTCTGTCTGTCTGTGTCTGTCTGTCTGTGTCTGTCTGTCTGTGTCTGTCTGTCTGTGTCTGTCTGTCTGTGTCTGTCTGTCTGTGTCTGTCTGTCTGTGTATGTCTGTCTGTGTCTGTCTGTCTGTGTCTGTCTGTCTGTGTCTGTCTGTCTGTGTCTGTCTGTCTGTGTCTGTCTGTCTGTGTCTGTCTGTCTGTGTCTGTCTGTCTTTGTCTGTCTGTCTGTGTCTGTCTGTCTGTGTCTGTCTGTCTGTGTCTGTCTGTCTGTGTCTGTCTGTCTGTGTCTGTCTGTCTGTGTCTGTCTGTCTGTGTCTGTCTGTCTGTGTTTGTCTGTCTGTGTCTGTCTGTCTGTGTCTGTATGTCTGTGTCTGTCTGTCTGTGTCTGTCTGTCTGTGTCTGTCTGTCTGTGTCTGTCTGTCTGTGTCTGTCTGTCTGTGTCTGTCTGTCTGTGTCGGTCTGTCTGTGTCTGTCTGTCCGTGTCTGTCTGTCTGTGTCTGTCTGTCTGTGTCTGTCTGTCTGTGTCTGTCTGTCTGTGTCTGTCTGTCTGTGTCTGTCTGTCTGTGTCTGTCTGTCTGTGTCTGTCTGTCTGTGTCTGTCTGTCTGTGTCTGTCTGTTTGTGTCTGTCTGTCTGTGTCTGTCTGTCTGTGTCTGTCTGTCTGTGTCTGTCTGTCTGTGTCTGTCTGTCTGTGTCTGTCTTTCTGTGTCTGTCTGTCTGTGTATGTCTGTCTGTGTCTGTCTGTCTGTGTCTGTCTGTCTGTGTCTGTCTGTCTGTGTCTGTCTGTCTGTGTCTGTCTGTCTGTGTCTGTCTGTCTGTGTCTGTCTGTCTGTGTCTGTCTGTCTGTGTCTGTCTGTCTGTGTCTGTCTGTCTGTGTCTGTCTGTCTGTGTCTGTCTGTCTGTGTCTGTCTGTCTGTGTATGTCTGTCTGTGTCTGTCTGTCTGTGTCTGTCTGTCTGTGTCTGTCTGTCTGTGTCTGTCTGTCTGTCTGTGTCTGTCTGTCTGTCTGTGTCTGTCTGTCTGTCTGTGTCTGTCTGTCTGTCTGTGTCTGTCTGTCTGTCTGTCTGTGTCTGTCTGTGTCTGTCTGTCTGTGTCTGTCTGTCTGTGTCTGTCTGTCTGTGTCTGTCTGTCTGTGTCTGTCTGTATGTGTCTGTCTGTCTGTGTCTGTCTGTCTGTGTCTGTCTGTCTGTGTCTGTCTGTCTGTCTGTGTCTGTCTGTCTGTCTGTGTCTGTCTGTCTTTCTGTGTCTGTCTGTCTGTCTGTGTCTGTGTCTGTCTGTCTGTCTGTGTCTGTCTGTCTGTCTGTGTCTGTCTGTCTGTCTGTCTGTGTCTGTCTGTGTCTGTCTGTCTGTGTCTGTCTGTCTGTGTCTGTCTGTCTGTGTCTGTCTGTCTGTGTCTGTCTGTCTGTGTCTGTCTGTCTGTGTCTGTCTGTCTGTGTCTGTCTGTCTGTGTCTGTCTGTCTGTGTCTGTCTGTCTGTGTCTGTCTGTCTGTGTCTGTCTGTCTGTCTGTGTCTGTCTGTCTGTGTCTGTCTGTCTGTGTCTGTCTGTCTGTGTCTGTCTGTCTGTGTCTGTCTGTCTGTGTCTGTCTGTCTGTGTCTGTCTGTCTGTGTCTGTCTGTCTGTGTCTGTCTGTCTGTGTCTGTCTGTCTGTGTCTGTCTGTCTGTGTCTGTCTGTCTGTGTCTGTCTGTCTGTCTGTGTCTGTCTGTCTGTCTGTGTCTGTCTGTCTTTCTGTGTCTGTCTGTCTGTCTGTGTCTGTGTCTGTCTGTCTGTCTGTGTCTGTCTGTCTGTCTGTGTCTGTCTGTCTGTCTGTCTGTGTCTGTCTGTGTCTGTCTGTCTGTGTCTGTCTGTCTGTGTCTGTCTGTCTGTGTCTGTCTGTCTGTGTCTGTCTGTCTGTGTCTGTCTGTCTGTGTCTGTCTGTCTGTGTCTGTCTGTCTGTGTCTGTCTGTCTGTGTCTGTCTGTCTGTGTCTGTCTGTCTGTGTCTGTCTGTCTGTGTCTGTCTGTCTGTCTGTGTCTGTCTGTCTGTGTCTGTCTGTCTGTGTCTGTCTGTCTGTGTCTGTCTGTCTGTGTCTGTCTGTCTGTGTCTGTCTGTCTGTGTCTGTCTGTCTGTGTCTGTCTGTCTGTGTCTGTCTGTCTGTGTCTGTCTGTCTGTGTCTCTCTGTCTGTGTCTGTCTGTCTGTGTCTGTCTGTCTGTGTCTGTCTGTCTGTGTCTGTCTGTCTGTGTCTGTCTGTCTGTGTCTGTCTGTCTGTGTCTGTCTGTCTGTGTCTGTCTGTCTGTGTCTGTCTGTCTGTGTCTGTCTGTCTGTGTCTGTCTGTCTGTGTCTGTCTGTCTGTGTCTGTCTGTCTGTGTCTGTCTGTCTGTGTCTGTCTGTCTGTGTCTGTCTGTCTGTGTCTGTCTGTCTGTATCTGTCTGTCTGTGTCTGTCTGTCTGTGTCTGTCTGTCTGTGTCTGTCTGTCTGTGTCTGTCTGTCTGTGTCTGTCTGTCTGTGTCTGTCTGTCTGTGTCTGTCTGTCTGTGTCTGTCTGTCTGTGTCTGTCTGTCTGTGTATGTCTGTCTGTGTCTGTCTGTCTGTGTCTGTCTGTCTGTGTCTGTCTGTCTGTGTCTGTCTGTCTGTGTCTGTCTGTCTGTGTCTGTCTGTCTGTGTCTGTCTGTCTGTGTCTGTCTGTCTGTGTCTGTCTGTCTGTGTCTGTGTCTGTCTGTCTGTGTCTGTCTGTCTGTGTCTGTCTGTCTGTTTCTGTCTGTCTGTGTCTGTCTGTCTGTGTCTGTATGTCTGTGTCTGTCTGTCTGTGTCTGTCTGTCTGTGTCTGTCTGTCTGTGTCTGTCTGTCTGTGTATGTCTGTCTGTGTCTGTCTGTCTGTGTCTGTCTGTCTGTGTCTGTCTGTGTCTGTCTGTGTATGTCTGTGTCTGTCTGTGTCTGTCTGTGTCTGTCTGTCTGTGTCTGTCTGTCTGTCTGTCTGTGTCTGTCTGTCTGTCTGTCTGTGTCTGTCTGTGTCTGTCTGTCTGTGTCTGTCTGTCTGTGTCTGTCTGTCTGTGTCTGTCTGTCTGTGTCTGTCTGTCTGTCTGTCTGTGTCTGTCTGTCTGTGTCTGTCTGTCTGTGTCTGTCTGTGTCTCTCTGTCTGTGTCTGTCTGTCTGTGTCTGTCTGTCTGTCTGGCTGTGTCTGTCTGTCTGGCTGTCTGTGTCTGTAATTCAGAGGTGCCAGTTAATATACAGGGTGTCCCATATATAACGTCAATTAAAAAAATTCGAAAGTTCATATACAAAATAGGTGAAACACGTGTAAATTTATAAATCTTGTTAGAAATTTTGAATGATAATTTGTTTGACATTTTTATTTCCAACACATGCCATAGCGGTATTTATGACCTTGATCATAGCCAAGGGCGACGCCGTAGGGAGGGGGGACGGGGAGGGACACCGTTCCCCCAAGACGTCAGGCTGGGGTGGGGAGTGGGGGGGGGGGGGGGTGATTGACTCCCAGTTTTGGAGACAAATCCATACTTTGTTTGGAAACATTGGAAGTTTCAATATTATAAAAGCACTTGAAAAAGTATCAGTGCAATGGAAGAATGGAAGGAATCAGGACGATATTTTTACTTTTCTTGAGGGAAGTTGACAGGAATTTAAATGGAATTTCGGTAGCAGAAAAACGGGCATAGTATGGCGTTTATATGCCCTATTTGTTGTGTAGGCACACTTTGTGTTTGCTGAAAGGAATCATCGGCGGATAGTTTGACGACATGAACGTTTTTGTGTGCAAGTTTTCAGTCACTTCGACCAAATAGCTGCAAAAAAATAAGCTTCTGAAAACCATGGCTACGGTCGGGCCGGTCATACGTATATTTTTCCCCTAATTGACAGAAGACCTCGCTCCGCTCGGTAATCAAATTGTGTATGCCGGGTCCTGACCTAGGACATTTATCCATTACAAAGCTTCGGACTAAATGTATAAAATAAAATATATAGTCAAGCCATTTCGTTCTAGCTCTGCCCAAATGCGTTCAAAGTTTGCAAACCCAGGAAGCTTTCGGATAACTACTTCATCCATTACTACAAGAACATGAGCTTCTTCATCCGCATCCGTTTCGGCCAGCCGTCCACAGACAACTATCCCGCACAACGAGCCAGCGGCAGTCACAGTTTCCGGGGCGATCCGTTCTCTTGGTACAGTTACGGGCACCACCATGGGTCCGCCAGCATGCAGAACAGTGAGATGTGCTGAGGTTATGAAGAAGATAGAGCAAACACGCCAGTGACGTTGCCCTTATCGCACCACCGACCTCCTGAATATCTACTATTAAAACTCCTTTTTGGGCGATGGACGAGGGGGGCGCGCTCTGGTAAAGCTAAAACAGGTTTGAAATATGAAACGGTACGGGAGCACACGTGGTAGTAACACATAGTCCTTTTAGTCATTTTAGTCCTCCATCAAAATTGCAAGGCCTCCATGCATGTCAACATAAAAATTAAGTTTTATTAAATTGTTAATGATCTCCTTTTCGAATCCGCCAAAAGGTAGTACGTCCTGAGCGCTGCATGCTTCAGCGTATACAAAATTAATGCTTAGATGAATAATGTCATTTTTGATCCAAAGCAATACGTGGATATGCTTACAATTTATTTCCCAAACATTCCAACCAAAAGGTCGCAAAAATGTATTTGACATTCTGACTTGATGCGAGCTTTATTTACTCCAGTATTTCCGATTTAATGCGAGCTTAACTCAAGTATTTCCACGAAATAACTAGGATATTCGCAGAATCACTGGAATGAATCGATATTGCGCGGATTCCCTAGGTATTTTGCGGATGTCCAGCGATTCCACAGGCAATCTGCGGACTGCCTTGCGGACTCTTGTGAATCCGCCGAATGACGGCCGTTATTCCGCGGATTCACTAGAGTTGTTGTGAGTACGTGGACCGCCTTGGTATTACGCCGACTGCCGAGGAGGCCACGGTTTTAAGAATTTTGCTAACGCACTGTAACATATGTTATGTTACAGTGTTCACGAAGTCCTGCCGCATTGCGCGTCACTCCCGCCTCCCGCGATTATAGGGTCGAAATAGTATTCTGAGATCGGGCTCATCCAGAAATTGCATGCTTAGATATTCCGAGGAGCATGATGGGGGATGTCGTCATAGTTTCTGACGTATTAAAACAGATATCGTGCGTGGGTAATTCGCAGAGATAGCTGTAAGCCGCTCCGGAAAGTCAGCGTGCGAACAATGAAGTCAAGCAGTTTCGCGAGTGGCGTTCGCGGGATATCTGACAGCTCTGCTATCGGTGCGCTTCTGCGGGATGAAACACGATACCGTGGGCGCCTAGCTGACGGTGGGTGGGAGAGACTCGGCAGTTCAGTCCGACGGGCAGCAGGGGTCAGACGGCGAGCACCGAGCAGCCAGGAGACCCGGCCGACCCGTCAGTCGCAGCCCAGCCTCTGTAGGCGACACGCTCGACTCTGCAGTCCTGCGCCAACCTCTG
>JAXIVJ010013399.1:0-2500 GCA_036785665.1 Chirona hameri | reverse complement strand
AGGACGAGGGTTAAACGGCGGGTAAAATGGATTGGAGATTATTATTAATATCCGTAAAGGGAGCACGGGAGCGATTTGGAATCGCATGTTTTGGCGAAAAAAAGGCAAATGTTAGGGCCCATGAGGCATATAGCGCTAACTTCCGTAATGTACCAATTGAATAATTCAATGTTGTTTTTTTTTTACCCAAGACAGTTGCAACATATTTAAACATCTAACTTATTTAAACACAAACACGAAGCTCACAACATGGTTTCACTGAATGCAAGCCATTACTATCTTTTCACGCAGATTCAGATTTTGCCGCCTGCTCTATCTGTGACCACAGGAACAACAATCCGCATCGATGATATATCGGTAGATGGACCCACTGAACTCAGCCCTACATGTGTGAGATAGCTACAGAACAACACCTGAACCAACCAAACAACACAAACCTGACCGCCAGACAACAACACTGAACCAACAACAACAACAACAACAAGCACTGCACCTGATCCAACAACAACGAACCACGTGAGCCAACAACAAACACCTGAGGCCTTACGACAACACCTGAGCCAAACAACTAACACCTGAACCATTAACTACCTGACAGAACAGGAAGCCAACTAAAAAATAAGCGTCCGGAAAAACCGACCAATCGAACTGAGCCTGGCCAGCACACCAACGGAGCCCTCACTACTCCTGAGCTGTCGACCACCGCCGTGTCGTCGACCACCAGCCGAGTCGTCGACCACCGCCGAGATCGTCGACGCACGGCCGAGTCGTCGACCACGCGCCGAGTCGTCGACCATCCGCCGAAATCGTCGACCACGGCCGTTGACGTCGACCACGCCGTGTCGTCGGACCACGGCGTGACGTCGAGCCGCCGCCCTGCCGAGTCGTCGACGTGTCGCCAGAGCCGACGCCGATTCACCGTGTCGAGCGGGCCGACCAGGCAGTCCAGTCATAGGCACGACGCCGGCTCTCCGCGCGCATCCGAACGGCCAGCCGCTACGGCTCCAGCGCACTGCTCTGGGTGGTGTTTGTGGTGCTGGGCACTCTCGCTGGTGCTGCTGCTGGTGCTGGCGCTGGCGCGGGCGGCAGCGCCGGCGGACGACCAGCTGTCGCTGGTGGCAGCTCCACGGCACCAGCGGCATCAAGCAGCACCAGCAGCAGCGGCGCAGTGGCTGTATGATTACATCACCAGCGACCCGTGGCGGCACGTGAAAGGAAGGTTTGGCCATGTGAAAGGCTAACGTCCGCCGCATGTGGACGACCCCTGCCGCGAGAGATGGAACTAATGATTGCCACTTAAATAGGGCTTATAGTCACTCAGCCGCTTGATGTAGTCATTCACGCGGATGTTTTTGGTGTTTACTCGCAGGCAAATAGTGTTTACTTGGTACCTGTTTTATTTAAGGACAAACCAAATGACATAGTAGCAGAAAATGTCATGCGCGGAAAGAATAGTGTAGTCAGTGTCATTGGATGAACGTGGAAGATACAAACTTAGAGGATGTTAGAAGTTAGAGTGATTGAGAAGTTAAGAATTTTGAGAGTTACGTATAGTTAGAGGATAGAGAGTTAGGAGTTAGAGGATTGAAATTGTATTAGGTTCCAGCCATTGGTATTGGATAAGTAGATTATTGGCCTGATGCTCGTTTTACGTTGCTACCGATGTTTGCATTTGCGGAAGTAGGCCGAAAACTGTCTAGACATGTAATGTTTGTTAAGTCGAACGATTACAGAATTTCAAGTATTTTTATGGAAGGATAGGTGCATTGCTTTTCTCCTTCCATGTCCACCTGTTGATACCCCCGTGCAGAATGTTACTAGAAAACTATCAGTTCTGGCTCGGAGACTGCCATGCTATGTTTCGTAATAATGTATTGTTGTGACGGGCGTATTGTGTTCCGACTTTGGTCGAAATATACACGCTTAAACCAATTGATTACAATCGTGTGGTGCGATTCATGATGCATTTTGATCGAAGTTAGTACAGAAGCTTTTCTTTTGCCAGTCCTGCGGCCGCCGCGCCAGTGCTAGTCCGACTACAGTGGCAGCGGTGTGCGTGGTGGCGGCGGCGGTCTGCGAGACGGTCGGCGGCACCCTCACTCGCCATGTGTAGTAGGCTCGAAAAGTGTCGCGATGTAAGTGCATTATTGCACTTTTACACCAATCGAGGTCATGTACCTGTACATTGAGAGAATGACTGACTGATGAGACAAATATATGAGTATGAGATGAGATGAGAAGCATTTAGCAAGTCGGTTACCCGAACTTTCCCAGATAAGTACAAGCATAATTTCTTACCCTTAGTTTGGATCCAATCGCTGTCCCAATTCACTGAGTATAGTGTGTTTGAATTTCCTACGTTAAAATGATTATTGAATCCAGGACTAGCTCGAGATCATCTCCACTACTTCTCCCGTGTTGGCATCACAGATTTGGCCTTAAATCCAACGCTTCTTATGCATCGCAACACGGGCCGGTCTTTTCTCGAAACACTGGGATA
>JAXIVJ010013398.1:15000-37308 GCA_036785665.1 Chirona hameri | reverse complement strand
TTAGAGGCCCTATTCAACTACACATGGAGCCTTATATTTTGTACAGATGTCAAAAGCAAACTAGAATATCTTTTTTGATTAGATCATTGTGTTGTTTTTAAACTGCTAATTTCCACTGCTACTGCTACTTAAATTTCAATGTCAAGCATCAAAATGTCTATCTAACTCAAATCTAATGTTAAGGTTGGGATAGTCCCTTTAACCCCTTCTAAACGACACCCCCGGGCGCAGCGAGTCGTACCGAGCCGTGCCGCGGCTACTGACCGCGCTGAGGCGGCTTCCGTCTTGCTTCCGGCTGACTCCCCCTGCCGGCGATGGCGTGTATGGCTAGCGACCGCGCTGAGGCGGCTTCCGTCTGCTTCCGGGCCGACTCCCTGCCGGCGTGGCGTGTATTGGCTAGCGACCGCGCTGAGGCGGCTTCCGTCTGCTTCGGCCGACTCCCTTGCACGGCGTGGCTGTGTATGGCTAGCGACCGCGCCCTGAGGCTCGGCTTCCGTCTGCTTCCGGCTGACCTCCCTGCCGAGCGTCCGGTGGCGTGGTATGCTAGCGACCGCGCTGAGGCGGCTTCCGTTCCTGCCCCCCCTTTCCGTGCCGACTCCCTGCCCGCTGTGGCGTGTATGCTAGCAGACCGCGCTGACGGCGGCTTCCGGTCTGCTTACCGGCCGACTCCTGCCGGCGTGGCGCTGTATGGCTAGCGGACCGCGCTGAGGCGGATTCCGTCTGCCTTCGGCGCTGACTCCCTGCGGCTCGTGGCGTGTAGGCTAGCGACCGCGCTGAGGCGGATGTACCGTCTGCTTCCGGCTGACTCCCTGCCGGCGTTGGCGTAGTATGGCTAGCGTCCGCGCTGAGGGGATTCCGTCTGCTTCACGGCCGACTCCCTGCCGGCGTAGCGTGTTATGGCTAGCGACCGCGCTGAGGCGCTTCCGTCTGATTCCGGCCGACTCCCTGCCGGCGTGGCGTGTATGGGCTTAGCGGACCGCGCTGAGGCGGCTTCCGTCTGCTTCCGGCCGACTCCCTGCCGCAGCGTGGCGTGTATGTGCTCGCGACCGCGCTGAGGCGGCTTCCGTCTGCATCGGCTGACTCCCCTGCCGGCGTGGCGGTGTATTGGCTTAGCGACCGCGCTGAGTCGGCTTCCGTCTGCTTCCGGCCGACTCCCTGCCGGCGTGGCGTGTATGGCTAGCGACCGCGCTGAGGCGGCCTTCCGTCTGCATCCGGCCGGGGGAGGGCCTCCTGCCGGCGTGGCGTGTATGGCT
Organism: Chirona hameri; assembly: GCA_036785665.1. Taxonomy (NCBI): domain Eukaryota; kingdom Metazoa; phylum Arthropoda; class Thecostraca; order Balanomorpha; family Balanidae; genus Chirona; species Chirona hameri. The sequence continues at coordinate 36,055 of JAXIVJ010013398.1, read as the reverse complement.
AGCGACCGCGCTGAGGCAGGATTCCGTCCTGCTTCCGTGCTGACTCCCTGCCGGCGGTGGGCGTGTATGGCTAGCGACCGCGCTGAGCGAGGATTCCGTCTGCTTACGGCTGACTCCCTGCCGGCGTGGCGTGTATTTTTTTAAGTATGTGCGTTACATGCAGTGCGCTATTTTAAGCGATTTGCCAAAACCTAAACTAATCTAACTAGCCTAACCTAACCCCGCCATTAAGTCGCATCGAGTAGTAAACAGACCTACGCCATTAAGTCCGATCCACCATTAAGTCGATCGAGTTAGTTATTAGGCATGTTTACTACTCGATCCGCAGTCTTAATGGTGTAGGCCTGTTTACTACTCGAGCGGACTTAATGGCGGGATCGGACTTAATGGCTTAGCTGTAATACTACTCAATCGGACCTAATGACGGGGTTAGGTTTGGTTAGTTTAGGGGTTTGCAATCGCTTACAATAGGCGCACTGCAAGTATCGCACTTACTTACAATGTACACGCGCTCGGCGTTGAGAGTTGGGCGGCCCCGGCTGCTGGCTCTGTCGCGGTAGGCGGGGTGCGTGCCACCCGTGCGCATTGCTATGGCCAGTGGCCTCGCACCTGTGTCGGGGGCTGCAGTCCGGTGGCTAACTGGATTGGCTGCGGGGTCTGCGCTGTATGGCTCACTGTCGTGGCATACACAGCACACATCACACACACACTCACACACACACACACACACACACACACACTGGCGTGCTAGCGGTCGGCGGGCCGGCTGAGCTGGGCGGCGGCGTGTGGCTTTCGTGTGGGCGTCAGTGCGTCAGGTCGCCACTCGAGCGAGAGCGGCTAGTGCTGTGTCGCCGCGCAGAGCTGCTCGCCACTGAAGATGGTGGCGGAGAGAGGAGACCCCGCTGTACAATGGTGAATACTGGCAAACCGCAGCCAGCGCGATCCCCCTGGATCGCGCGGTTGTTTCAGCCGTGAGGCGCTAGCGAATGGTGTAGCAAAATATCTGATAGTGGTTTTGTTCAAATATGATTGAATTTGAGCTTTCTTTTTCAGTTTTTTGCTTTTAAATTGTTCTGAGATTTCGTCATTCTTCGAATAAACATATGAAGTGTCCCAGTTTTCAGTAATATTAACATGTATTATACCTGGTACGCTCAGATATGTTTTCAGCATTTTATTTCCTTCACTGGTATACATTTTGTATTGACTACCATTGGTTAATAGTTTTAGGTTGAATTGCTTAAAGTAGCGATTTTGTAATGATTTCCATTCCCCCATACTTTACTTTTGTTTAGACAGTTGCATGCTGTTTCAAATTGCCGTAAGGGTTAATTTGGGGTACTGTAAGACCATTTTCCATTCCTGGGTGATGCTTGGACGAGATGTATTCATAGATGTGGGGGGACACCACCTATTCAGTTTGCAATAGTTTCACGGATGCAGTTTATTGGGGGAGGGTGCGTTATGCACAAAGCTGAACCACTGCTTTGTCTAGGGGCTTCGGGCTTCGACATTATTGGACTTCGAATGTCTTTATGGCTATCTCACAAAATGCAGACGTTAGGTATTTCATCACCACTATCCTGATTTTGTATGAACCACTATGAGGGAAATGATCCGTTTCCTTTTGATAAGACGAAAGCGACGAAGAGGCAAGATGAGACCCATTTTACCAGGACCGAGAGTCAACTTCATACTGTCAACTTGGATGGAAATATGGCTCATTGCATTTGCTATGCTAGAATAGTGACGGTCATTAAGAAACAACGAATGCGTTTAGTGTACGTCCGTATGCGGTAGGTACACGGAACACAGCTAAACAATCGGCTTTAGCCTACCGATTGTTAACATCCTTTAGCACAGACAATGGAGGTGCGGGTTCGCGCGCTGATGCTCAAATTAAATCTCATATTATGTCCCAATTTGTCCGTGTGTCAACCTGTCCTTTGTTTGAAGGTCCCTATCTGAAAAAAATAACGATCCGTCGTATTCTGGCTAGACGAATATTTTGCGATAGTTTAAATTGCGTTGTTTCGGGCCGGCAAAGCGACCTGTACCCATGCTATTGCTTACTTGCCACTGAGTGGTTTCCGGTGCTGACGATAGGGAAGACATTTACTGCGCTAAAAGTCGACCGTCCCATGCTATTGCTTACTGCCACTGAGTGGTTTCCGTGCTGACGATTGTGAGACATTTACTGCGCTAAAAGTCGACCGTCCATGCTATTGCTTACTGCCACTGAGGTTCCGTGCTGACGATTGGAGAGACATTTACTGGCGCTAAAAGTCGACCGTCCCATGCTATTGCTTACTGCCACTGAGTGGTTTCCGTTGCTGACGATTGGAGATACATTTACTGCGCTAAAAGTCGACCGTCTCATGCTATTGCTTACCGACACTGAGGTGGGTTCCGTGTGCTGACGATAGGGGGAGAGACATTTACTGCGCTAAAAGTCTGACCCGTCCATGCTATTGCTTACTGCCCACTGAGTGTTTCCGTGCTGACGATTGGAGAGACATTTACTGCGCTCCTAAAAGTCGACCGTCTCCATGCTATTGCTTACTGCCACTGAGTGGGTTTCCGGTGCTGACGATTGGAGAGACATTTACTGCGCTAAAAGTCTGGACCGTCCCATGCTATTGCTTACTGCCACTGAGTGGTTCCGTTGCTGACGATAGGGGAGACATATACTGCGCTAAAAGCCGACCGTCCCATGCTATTGACTTACTGCCACTGAGTGTTTCCGTGCTGACGATTGGAGAGACCATTACTGCGCTAAAGTCGGAACAACGTCCCATGCTATTGCTTACTGTCACTGAGTGGTTTCCGTGCTGACGATAGGGGAGACATCTTACTGCGCTAAAAGTCGACCGTCCCATGCTATTGCTTACTGCCACTGAGTGGTTTCCGTGCTGACGATTGAAGAGACATTTACTGCGCTAAAGTCGACCGTCCCCTTGCTATTGCTTACTGCACTGGAGTGGTTTCCGTGCTGACGATTGGAGAGACATTTACTGCGCTAAAAAGTCGACGAGTCCCATGCTATTGCTTACTGTCACTGAGTGGTTTCCGTGATGACGATTGGAGAGACATTTACCTGCGCTAAAAGTCGACCGTCCCCATGCTATTGCTTACTGCCACTGAGGTGGTTTCCGTGCTGGACGATTGGAGAGACATTTTACTGCGCTATAAGTCGACCGTCCCATGCTATGCTTACTGCCACTGAGTGGTTTCCGTGCTGACGAATTGGAGAGACATTTACTGCGCTAAAAGTCGACCGTCCCATGCTATTGCTTACTGCCACTGAGTGGTTTCCGTGCTGGACGATTGGAGAGGACATTTACTGCGCTAAAAGTCGACCGTCCCACTGCTATTGCTTACTGCCACTGAGTGGTTTCCGTGCTGACGATTGGAGAGACATTTACTGCGCTAAAAGTCGACCGTCCAATGATATTGCTTACTGCCACTGAGTGGTTTCCGTGCTGACGATTGGAGAGACATTTACTGCGCTAAAAAGTCGACCGTACCCATGCTAATTGCTTACTGCCACTCGAGCCCTGGTTTCCGTTGCTGACGATAGGGGAGACATTTACTGCGCTATTTGCCACCGAAGCTATTCTCAATGACCATTGTTTTGTTCACAAATCAGGGACGTAGGAAACGTCACGAAAAGTATGTGTTGTGGGGGGGGGGGCAAGTGAAACTGTGATCTCGGTTTGAGAGAACCCCCCCCCCCCCCCTATGGAAGATGTATTTGCACGATTTGGGCTGTTGCTTCGCTCTGGCGAATCTTTTGCCATCACAAACTTTAATCACCAATTAAAAATACAGATTTTAGCCAAAAAATGGCCGAAAAGTGAAAGGGCCATGCCCCCCCCCCCCCCCCCTGTTCCTACGCCTATGTTCACCATGCACCACAGGGTTGCAACATTAATATTTATTCGTTTACTTTTCGTTGCACATATGAGCCGATGGAAACACTTGACGTGGCCTCGAGAAAGTGTCATATTAGTGAATAGTGAAATCAGGCGTCCTGCACGACCTCTGAAAAACTCCGCAACACAGGCTCGAGAAAGTGTCATATTAGTGAATAGTGAAATCAGGCGTCCTGCACGACCTCTGGAAAACTCTCCGCACACAGTAACGGGGCATTTCTGCCGACAGATCGACCAAGGATTCACACCGCCACATTTTTATTTTGATGACTTTTGTCTATAGGGTTATCTTGTGCCCTGAAGTCAACTTTGGCATCGGCAGATCCCTAAGGTCAACGGTTCTCAAGATATAGGCCTCGGGCATTTTTGCGAGGTCACGCTGCATGGTAATCTTTGATCTATGTAGCTCCAAAACCAACCTGAACATAATGCATCATCTAGGCATATCATGGTGACCGCAATGAACTGGGCAACATTTTGATAATCTCCGGTTTTCAAAAATTTTACTTTTGATTTTTGATAACGTCCATTTATTTGTATTGTTGTGCCTATACCCATTCCGTCCAAAAAAATTGTTTATACATAAGGCTTTACTATTTATCTCGAGAAAGGAAAAATAATAAAGGTTAATATTTCTAAAAAATATTTTATTTTATTTTTTGAATGCTTCAGTTTTTTGCCATATCAGCATTTTATGGCATTTACTGGCACACTGACGGTAGAGGGTGGTGGGGGGTGAACGCACACCAAAAATACCCATGACCCAAACCCCCTTAACCCCTCCCCAACAAAATTAATGGTACAGGTATGTTCAAACAGTAGGTAATAAGCAATGCACATTATGCACCCATGAAGGTGTTATAAATATATATCCTACCGGAAACTTGCTGGAAAACCCAATGCCATGAAAAGTATCCAACATGCATTCGTAGCCAGGGAGGGGGGGTCCCCCCCCCCCCCCCCCCCCCGAGGCCAGGAGGGCCCTTTTCGGCGGCGGAGGCCCTTTTCAGGCGTGCTGCGCGCGCCGAAAAGGGCCGACGAGACCGCGCGAAGCGCGGTATAATGGGCTCCTTTCCCCACGCGAAGCGTGTTCTTTAGAGAGGTTTAGAGCACTTCAGAGGGCCCTTTAGGCCACCAGACCCTCTCTGGAAAGACCAGAGGTCCACCCCTTGGGACGTTCAAAAGAGCCCTGTGCATGTCAGAGGGGCCCCTGGCCAGACCAAAAGGGCCCGGTGAGCGGGTCAGACGGGCCCCGAACGCCGTTTCGAATGGGCCCTTAGCCAGCACAGAGGGCTCCTGGGCAGGTCGAGAGGCCCCTGAGCATATCGGCAGGGCGACAAAGCAGCAGCGCAGTCCCTTGCCAGGTCATAAGGGCCCAGAGCAGGTTGGAGGACCCTTGGCCAGACCCAGATGGCCACTGGGAAGTTCAATGGCCACTGTGCAGGTCAGAGGAACCCCTGACCAGACAAAAGATCACTAGGTGGGTAGGGTGGCCCCGAACACGTCGAATGGGCCCCCTAGTCAGCACAGAGGGGCCCCTGGGCAGGTCGAGAGGCCCGGAGCATGTCGGCAGGGCGACAAAGCAGCCAGCGCAGTCCCTTCCAGGTCGGAAGGGCCTCTTAGAAGGCTGGAGGGGCACCTGGACAGACATAAGGGCCCTGGAAAGTTCGAAATGCTCCTGTGCAGATCGGAGGGGCCCCCTGACCAGACGGAAAGGACCCCATGGCGGGTAAGAAGAACCCCTGAACATGCCGAATTGGCCCATAGCCCGCACAGAGGGGCCCCAGGGCAGGTTGGAGGGAACCCTGAGCATATCGGCAGGGCGACAAAGCAGCCTTGGAAGGTCCAGAGGATCCCTGGTGAGACCGGAAGGGGCCAAAGCACGTAGAGATCCCAGATGAAGATTAAATACAAAGAGGACTTATTCATGACATGTATTGTTTTGTGCCTATACCCCTTCCTCGTCAAAAACGGCATTTTGGAGTTTCATATTAATGCTTTACTATTTATCTCGAGATAGGGAAAAATAAAAAAGGTAAATTTTCTAAAAATAATTCATTTTATTTTTTGAATACCCACAAGAAAAAAAAAATCGGACCTTTCGGGTATATTGTAACACCCTTCGTCAGCGATTTAAGAGGCATTCGGTAACAGGTAATTGCTCGCCTTTAAGACGAGCAATGACATGTTACCGAATGCCTCTTAATCGCTAACGAAGGGTGTTACAATATGGCCGAAGGCTCCGATTTTATTTGGTCTTGTAGAGTAAGCCCTCTTTGTATTTAACCCTCGTCCGGGTAGGGGTGGATGCCACCCCGTCAGTTTTTCGGGAATAACTCGTGTAGTTTTCAACCGATTGCAATACAACTTTCAGTACCCTACTTGTGAACAATCTGACATATATTCTGATTTTTTGTTAAATTGTAGGTCGCATGATCCGTGACCTTTTACCTGTTTTGCAAGGTCATGTCAGGCGCAACTGGCGTCCCGTAGTATATATCCTTGTAACGTGTGCGGTTTCATAGTATGTGTTGTTCAGGAGCATATGCACAGGTGTTTCCAGGTGACATTTGTGGTTTCCACTGACATTGTGACCTCGTTTGACCTCAGAGGTCAACCGGGGTCATTGACCTTCGATGACCTCAGATTACTTTTTTATTTATTCTGGCAGTTTCTTAGGACATTTTGTGACGCTGATTTCAAATGTGGGATCCATTTTACATAATAACATGCTCCACTGGGGTCATACGCTTCCACAGGTCAACCGAGGTCACTGACCTCAGATGACCTGAAATTACTTTTTTGGAATTTGGCAGTTTCTAGGACATTTTGTGACTCTGATTTCAAATTTGGCACCCATTAAGCATTATGATATGCTCATTCACGATTCTAGCTCGATTGAATTCAATTTATACGCATTTACAATTTTGATGACTTGGGTCATTGACATGACTTCAGAGGTTACATAATGAACCAAGACCTTAAACTCGGATATCAACGGCTTCCTCTCGTCACAAGCAACACGTTCGTTTTTTAATCGAAGCTCTAGCTCAATTAGGGGCGAAACGCTAAGGTGGAGGGGGGAGGGGGGTCGTACCCCCCCTCCCCCTACCCGTAGTGATTTTGCGCTACCCGGGCAAGGGTTAATATATATCACCTACTCCAGATCATGTATTTTCGCGGATCCAGATCGTCCCCCCCCCCACAACCCCCAAATGCAGCGCAAGTGGCGGTATTCTACTGCAAATGCCCTTAAAATGTTGTATTGGCAAAAACCGAAGTATTAAAACAAAATAGAAATGTTACCCTTTTTTATTTTTTTTCATATCACGAGATAAATAGTGAACCTTTAATATGAAACAAAGCTGCTTTCAAACCATTTGCACTGTGACCAGTTGTTTGTTACAGTTCAGTACATATGTATACAGTTATTATTATCATATGTACTATTGAGCGCTGACTGCCACCGGCCATCGTGATTTACTATCCGAGGCTAATGTATATGAAAAACTAACTTAATTTCGATATTTTTCATCATACCGAGATGTGTAACCAGGAAAAGGGGTTACCTGAGGCTTGGCTCCACTCACGGTCTAGTTCCAATATTAAAATTTAGTTTTCCACGACCTAAAATAAAAATTTAACGCCGCTTCGCGGCGTCACATCGGTGGCCATCATCATAACGAAGCCATCGTCATCGTATTCGGTTCCTCGTAACGCTGAATTGAATTTATAGCATTTTTAGCTTCTTATCCTATACATGGCCCACTGCCTATATTTCTGGGGTTTATCAGGAAAACCCGTTAAAAAAATCGCGCCGCCTGGCGGTGCTAAATATAACATGAAAATCCACTTAAAAATGCTGCAAAGGCTCAAAATACACGCAAAAATTACGGTATATTTGTTTCGTCATTTCAGCCGACCGCCCCCCCCCCCCCCCACACACACACACTCAAAAATGCTCGGCGACGCTCCTGCATGCATGCTGCAATAATGTAACTTGTATTGTTCAAAGATAAGGCATGTAAATATATTGCGCGAAAAGAACGAAAACCCAAAGGCAATACCTGTCTTCCATTTGATAAGGCGTGAGAAAGACTTGCTGATCGGTCGAGAACAAGGGACATCACATGTCGACCGATAGGGTACCTATGTAAATTCGTTTGAAGGTTAAATACTTCTGCTCACATGGTATTATTAATACTTCAATTGCTTTTCACATTGTCAGCTGCTGTTGATTTCTTTGGAACCTGTGACTTTCAATTTTCGAATGCTATACGTTTCACCTGTATCGCTGAGTTCGCCCACAAAAAAAGTTGTTCAGGTAACGTGACGGATACACATTGGCACATCTCCCGGTGACGGTGACAGTGGCGAATGTTTGCTCTTTCCTCTTCTGTGACGAAATATCCGCCGACCGGGCGGCGTCCGTGTGTGCCCATGCCGGCCTCCGGAGGCCACTGGAAACCGACAGCCTTGGAGCCGGACGTTAAAGGCGGTGTACACACCCGTACCTGCTTCGCCAGGGAGCTGGAACAGCGGCGTTACGACTGTGCTGTGAGTTGTTACAGCTTGGGCGCATATTGACCTGAGGAGTCGGCGCGCCCCTAAACCTCAATAACCAAACAAATGAGTTGTTACAGCGATTTCTGTCTGATGCTGCCTGCTGCCTGGGCCCGTATGCAATTCCTTACGATAAGTGCATTTATCCATTTATTTTGTCAACTTAAAGGGATTATATGGGTTTTTCCCAGAATAATTGAGTTACATAGTAAAACGTACTTATAAAGGTGGTAGAAGTCCCATGGTGGCCACATTTTTCTGGAAATGACCTCTTATGCACGTAAGGACATTCCAAAGTGCGCGGTGATGCCACCGCGTATTTTCTGCAGGACCGGCTGAGGCAGAGCCAGTCATCTCTTTTATGTTAATAAAAACACCTCACTTATAGCATATTTCCGGTAAAATAAGCAATATTTGAAAGAAAATAATCTTGTTTTGTTCCAACGACAGCAGCAGTTGCCTAGTTTTCCCATAAAATTCTATATTTTTCATGAATTTTCATGCCAAAAAATTAATACGCCACCACCAAATTCTCAACGCTAAAGGCCAGAGATAAGAAAACCACAAAAACACAAAACCTCAACGAACAGTGTGTAGTAATACAAAAGTCCCGTCAGTTTTGAATTCCATAATAATTTTGTGATCCAGTGTATAGGACTTGAAGATAATTCAAAACTCTGCAATTGATCTTAAGATAAAAGTGGTGGACAGTAGTGCCGATCAAGTACTCGTTATCTGATACTAGTCTCGAAAAACGCCCAAGTTTTAACGCTGATAATTGCTGAAATAATGGACTAAATGAGCATTGAGGTCCCTGTTATATGTCTTAAACGTGTTTAAAGCTCATACAACTGCAAAAGAGTGCATTTACTTTCAGGACGGAAACCCGTATAATCCCTTTAACGTCTGTTGCGCAGAAGGAACCGGTTTCGCGTGACACCAATATTTTGGAGGCATTTTTGGATTATTTATGTATTTGTATTTGTATTTGTAGGCACAAGGTGCCACCAAAACAGCCACAAGGTGGAGCCCACCAGCCCAGGGTATTAAGTAAAGGAAGCCTGGGTTGGGTCTGCTTTCGGCTGAAGTCCTGGGGAACACACAACGCACATGCATACGTACACGTTAATACATAGGACATAATGATAATGCACATCTTATTTCCTCATTTCCTACTAAACAGCCATATATACCAGTAAAGCGCCGTAGTTGGCGATGAACGAGCGAGCGCGAAGGACATGTATGGGGAATTTGAACAGAATCGGCTCAGCCGTTCCAGAGATATAGAATAGGGGTGTGCACGTGCGCACGTGCAAAGACACCCCTGACTTGTGGAAAGGCGGCGGCTGAGAGGTCCCTAACCACGCACCAAATTCGAACACAATCGGCTCAGCCGTTCTGGAGATACAGAATAGGGGTGTGGTACTGAAGTTATCCTTCGAATAATATTGACGGAAAAGAGCGGCGGCGGTGCGTTATGCTGATGACACACGACACACAGCTCCCTGTGACACACGTCACACAGCTCCCTGTGTGTCACACACGTCACACAGCTCCCTGTGCCACACGTCACACAGCTCCCTGTGCCACACGTCACACAGCTCCCTGTGACACACGACACACAGCTCCCTGTGACACACGTCACACAGCTCCCTGTGTGTCACACACGTCACACAGCTCCCTGTGACACACGTCACACAGCTCCCTGTGCCACACGTCACACAGCTCCCTGTGTGTCACACACGTCACACAGCTCCCTGTGTGTCACACACGTCACACAGCTCCCTGTGTGTCACACACGTCACACAGCTCCCTGTGACACACGTCACACAGCTCCCTGTGCCACACGTCACACAGCTCCCTGTGACACACGTCACACAGCTCCCTGTGACACACGTCACACAGCTCCCTGTGACACACGTCACACAGCTCCCTGTGACACACGTCACACAGCTCCCTGTGACACACGTCACACAGCTCCCTGTGACACACGTCACACAGCTCCCTGTGAAACACGTCACACAGCTCCCTGTGACACACGTCACACAGCTCCCTGTGCCACACGTCACACAGCTCCCTGTGACACACGTCACACAGCTCCCTGTGTGTCACACACGTCACACAGCTCCCTGTGACACACGTCACACAGCTCCCTGTGACACACGTCACACAGCTCCCTGTGACACACGTCACACAGCTCCCTGTGCCACACGTCACACAGCTCCCTGTGTGTCACACGTCACACAGCTCCCTGTGTGTCACACACGTCACACAGCTCCCTGTGACACACGTCACACAGCTCCCTGTGCCACACGTCACACAGCTCCCTGTGACACACGTCACACAGCTCCCTGTGTGTCACACACGTCACACAGCTCCCTGTGACACACGTCACACAGCTCCCTGTGACACACGTCACACAGCTCCCTGTGACACACGTCACACAGCTCCCTGTGCCACACGTCACACAGCTCCCTGTGTGTCACACGTCACACAGCTCCCTGTGTGTCACACACGTCACACAGCTCCCTGTGTGTCACACACGTCACACAGCTCCCTGTGTGTCACACGTCACACAGCTCCCTGTGACACACGTCACACAGCTCCCTGTGTGTCACACGTCACACAGCTCCCTGTGTGTCACACACGTCACACAGCTCCCTGTGTGTCACACAGCTCACACAGCTCCCTGTGTGTCACACACGTCACACAGCTCCCTGTGTGTCACACACGTCACACAGCTCCCTGTGTGTCACACACGTCACACAGCTCCCTATGTGTCACACACGTCACGTAGCTCCCTGTGTGTCACACACGTCACACAGCTCCCTGTGTGTCACACAGCTCACACAGCTCCCTGTGTGTCACACACGTCACACAGCTCCCTGTGTGTCACACAGCTCACACAGCTCCCTGTGTGTCACACACGTCACACAGCTCCCTGTGTGTCACACACGTCACACAGCTCCCTGTGTGTCACACAGCTCACACAGCTCCCTGTGTGTCACACACGTCACACAGCTCCCTGTGACAGGCCCTCGATACACAATTGGAGAACTCCAAAGGAGCACGGAAGAGTTGTTAGAAACGATGTCAACGTGGTTCCAACAACATGGCATGGAGGTTAGTGTGGCAAAAACTGTGATTTTGTGCGGAGACAGGAGGCAGTTAAAGCGCATTGCACAGCACCCAGTACTTTCTTCTAACTTTCAGTAATATAATCAATACAAGTTTTTTTCTCTCGACGATTTGATAAGTTGTATTTCAAAGCAGTTAATATTGATACACGAAATGCACAACGAGAACTTGCGTTTTGCTTGAAAATAACGATAGCTATCACACCGAATATGCGGTTTGCGGCGGACGCCAGCGGGGGTCTTTCGTCGAGTGGCGGGAGAAGATACCTTGCTGGGATGGAGAGGAGAGGGCTGTAGAATAAGTAATGACAGACCTGGCGCTGCACGAGCCACTAAACTAGTTTCGGGATTATGGAATAACGGATATGGGTCGGAAGTTGGACATCGGACGGGTCACAGTTATGCAAATTTATAAATGATAGTGTTTTTGAGGATTGAGAGCGATGGGAATGCCGGTCACGCATCATGATAATTTCACCTTTGACCAACGATTTCTTTAGAACAAACGGCTGTGCTGGGCCGTTTATGTATACCTTTGTTGCGTTTTTCAGGGGTAACGACACGTATTTTTCTACACTGAAATCATGTTTGATATGTCAGATGGAATTTGTATTATCAACTTAAAAGCGTCCTGTATTAAGCTAAATGTAAAAGATGGAACGTTAGGTTCCAGATGTAGAAGGTTTCCGGGATCGTAAAGCCCTAGCATTGTTATTTAACACCCTTGTCTAAATATTTACCACAATAATATTTGTCCTTGCTCAAAGACTGTCTTTGGCAAGAAAATTGTTATAAATACAGCAAATGACAATTGGCCTTCATATGTCGGAATGTCATATGAAGTCATATGTCATATGACGAACTAAGCAGAGCTCACGCTACCACGGCTAGATGGCTGTGCGGCTGCGCGGATTGACCTATTTGTTTTGAGATTGATAGAATGGTAATACAAGTTTGTTACACGGGAAAAAATAGGAATTGGGAAAAAATAATAATGAATTCCTCAAAATATTGTCTGAAATATGTCTTGGAATGGAATGTATATTTTAGGATTCTTGTTCATTGTTGTTGTTTTTCTCGAATTTTCGACTTCGGCATCGAAGTCGTTATCAATATCGATCTATAAACATAAAGGGACACTCCCACCTTAACATTAGTTTTGATTTGATATAGTCATGTTGTTGTTTTACATTGAAATTAAGCAATGCAAAACAACAACATGGTACCATTTACCATTAAGGTACCATTTGCTTGCGACGTCATAACACCCTGGCTCACTAGCGGTCCCTAGCGGCCAACTGCTGCAACAACTCCAGCTGATAATGCTATCCTCTAGATTGCGAACCACCCGGGGATCGAGAAATGACAGACGAAAATATTCCAAGGCTGACCTTAAAACAAGTCGACTATCATTACCAGTCAATGACCAAGATACTAGTTGATAGATACTAGATACTAGATACTAGTACCAGTTGGGTAGAGACGACGCTGTCGGTTTAGAGACCCTATTCAAATACACATGGACCTTTTTTTTTACAGATGTCAAAATCAAACTCGAATCTCTTTTTGATTAGATCATTGTGGTTGTTCTAACTGCTACCATAATTAATTCCAATGCCAAGCCATCAAAATGGCTATCTCAACTCAAATATAATGTTAAAGGGACGCTCCCACCTTAACATTAGTTTTGAGTTGAGATAGCCATGTTGTTGGATTTGCATTGCAATTAAGTAGGGTAGCAGTTTAAACAACCACATAGGTCTAATGAAAAAGAAATTCGAGCTTGGTCTTGACAATTGTAACGAATAAGCCCTACGTGTATTTGAATAGGGCTTAAAGCCGATGACGTCACCTCTCTTTACCCAATGGTGATGATAGTCAACTTGTTTTAAGGTGAACCTTGGAGATATTTGCTACGTTTCAATGGTTTGGTAATTGGTTTGTTTTGTATTCAAAGCGCCAGAATTGTCTCGAATTAATTGTGCCCATACTTACTAAGGATTTCTGTGTAGCTCTCTAGAGCTCAATATGACGTCATCAACCTAAATATTAAAAGTTAACTTTTTATGAAATTGAGCAATATTGTAAACTCAACATCACCATTCCGTCAGTGCACTTTAAAATTAAAATGGGTATACAGTTAATTATATTTTCAACAACCATTTTTATCTAGACCGCCACCCATGAGCAGGTGACCAGGAGTGCCCCCACCCTCGATCCCAACGACGCACAACACCCCACGTTAACACCAGAGAACAAAAGAGGCAATGCCGCGGCACTCTCAGCTAGGACATGGAAACAAACATAAAGAAGCATAAAAAGAGAGGCAGGTTTGGTGTTAGACGTGGTCATGTAAAAGAGGCGGATAGTAGTCATTGCTGAAAGCAGCAGATGATGCCCCCCAACTATGTCTCCGGATGCTACACTCACACGTTCCCATTCATTCCCGGAGTTAGTAAAGGGTGTCCAGCCATTCAAGCGGAGGGGCAAGTTCTGGTCAAGTTCGGCATGTGTCAATGCTGGAACCAAGGCGAACCCTCTCGGCTAAGCAACGCTTGTTGCTGGTCGGATCCGCTGGTGCCAGCTCTGGTTCGGCGGATAACTATATCTATAGATCTGTAGAGAGCTATCAATATGTGTATGTTTATGAAATATTAACTACTCACGCATATATACCTGCAAATACACACATATACACATACATATACATACATGCATACATACATATACACACATATACACATACATACACATATACACATACATACAAATATACACATGCATACACATACACACACATACACACACATACACACACATACACACATACGCATTGTGTATTGTATGTGCTACTTACTATAAGTTACCTATTTTGTATCTATATATAAGTTACTTATTATGTATCTGTATATAAGTTACTTCATACGTAACTATAAATAAGTTACTTATTATGTATCGTATGGCATTACATTTGCATTGCAGTTTAGTATACTAAGTGTGCTTGTGTTGTTTCTGTTATAGCTGTTATGTGTATGCCAGGAGGAAACGTTCCTTAGTAAATTTCTTTAAATATTATTTTGATGTGATCCTAAAGTCCATTTCTGATGTATGGGGTGTGATAACAAAATTCCAGAGTCTAGGGCCAATCCATGATGCGACTCTGGTGCGATGGAGCTTTTCTGAGAATAGTTCATTGAAGGGACGCCTACTTCTTGTAATGTTTGGAGCATTTGAAAAAAGTAAATAGGGCGTCCAGTTCAGTGGGAAGGCTTTCATTCAATGTATTGTGCATTACTGTAATAAGCTGTTTTCTAGCAATACATTTTACTTTAAGAATGTTTAGGGTTTTAACCCGCGAGTTACTGGGGGGGGCTATTCCCCCCCCCCCCTCCCGTTATTTTGCAATAACTCTTAAACGAACACCGGTATCGTCACCAAACCTGCAGTACCTTCTCTCACATCAATTATACACATGTTGGCAAGAGGAAAATATGAGGCTATGATAGGTCAACCGGGAATGACGTCAGAGTGACGTCATGTTCTTTGTTTTTTGTTGGAAAATAATGGTTTGCGGAAAACGCTGTCAAAGGTACGATGTTTGAGATAAACTCAATTGTCTTAAATCAAATTACTTACGATAGAACGGGCTATCCAACTGCCATCTCGCATTTTTTAGTTTGTTTAAAATTCAAAATTTTAAACAAATTTTAAACAGAAATCCAAATACATTTTTGTTTTGTTTTTACAAAATTTTCAAGAAAAAATCAAAATTATCAAAAAACCGGAATATATATGATCGAGACGTGTGCGGTGAATATGTGTACCAAATTTGAAGTCGATATCTTTAAAAATGACTGAGTTATCACCTTTAAATGACAAAAATCGACCACCTCTCACAACATTACTATGCATAAAAAACGCATTTCCATTTTTGCTTTTTACTTCTATTTATATGGAACAAACAATGTTCTAAGGCTATTTTACGCGTTCTCGACGATAAACAAACCCATAAACATGTGTTACAACGCCTAATGACCGTAATCTGCGGTTTGACCTCGTGACCTCGGATGACCTTGACCTGACCAAAGGTCATAAACAGCTTAGAAAGGTACTTAGAAGTGTCAGACACACGAATCATACCGATTTATCGACAGCTTATGCGTTTAATATCGCAATTTTGCGCGACAATTCCATCCATCGAGACCTTTTGACACGGTCAAACATTTTGTACTTGACCTGACCTGTGACGTCATCGGTGACCCCGAGGTCAACAATATTATGTTTCCCTCGATAAATTTCCCAGGGCTATCGAATGCCGTTTGAATTTTTACATTCGGTCGTTTACAGTAGTTCCGGACATCCGAGGGGGGGGGGGGGGGTGGGCAAAAAATAGCCCGCCCCTCCCCCAGTAAGTCGCGTTATGAAATATACCCCAGTAACTCGCGGGTTAAAGATAGGATCAGAATGTACAAGTCTATATTGGTTATCACTGATTCTTACGACTGGCTTTTGGAGAGTTTCAATTTTATTGACGATGAATCTAGTACTGAGCACAGCTGGGACCAACGTTTTGGAGTCAGAAATAAATACAAAATGCTTTGCCGATACACTGCTTTAGGTGCTGCAGGAGCAAGTTTGAGCTTGAGCATACATGATTGTTGATCCCCACCATTCATTTAAGTTGCTTTTTAGAAATCCTCCGGAGGTGGCAATATCCCTTTAAGCCCAATTTGGGCTAGTAAATGCTAGCTTAAATGGTGAGCGTTGTTGGCGTTAAAATAGGCTTAGAGCTAATGTAACTTAAACAGATTGTGTGGTTAGTTCTATGACGTAATTGGTATTTAAGCCTAACAGATGCATACCTACTGTACTTGACCGAGAATATCTTAGTTTAATCCGATTATGCACGGTCAGGTAGCCGAGTTTTACCACCTCGTGTTGTAGTACGTTTATGCACGGAAATGGAATATGGCAATGTAACTTACAAGTGTACGCGTTTCAGAAGCAATGCTGTTTACATAAAATGTAAATTACTAAGTTGCGCATATTTGGCTACACTACTGTCATGTATCGATGCACTTTACATTTAGTTGCGATTACTAACAATAGCGGGCTACAAGGGCGGATCCAGAATGGGTGGTTTGGGTCAGTTGGGGGGGGGGGGGGCAAATCCCCAAAAGTCTCACACAATTCTGAAAACTCATCGGATTTCGCTTGCTTGTGCATCGATAACTGATTAAAAACAAACTTTCCTTAGTAAAAGTTGTTCAGATTTCATATTATCTCAGGGAATGTGTCAAATTTGCGCCGATTTCAGGTGGATTGGGGGGCATGGCCCTGTGCCGCCCCCCCCCTCCCCCTCTGGATCCGCCCATGGCGGGCTAGGACGTGTTTGTACCGATACCGTCGTGAAGTTTACGAGCAATATTTTTGGCTATGGCGTTTCTTAACACGCGCCCTGGAGGGCCTCTGATAATAGCACGCCCTGGAGGGGGTCGGATTTCGCCCCCCCCCCTCCCCTATGATCTCGAAAACCACGCAACGTAGCGACAAGCGTAAAACGACGTTAGATGGCTCGAGACAAACTCTTTCGAAAGTATATCGGTCATTTTTTCTAAGGTCAATATTGAGGTCATCAGAGGTCATCAAGGGTCAGATTTTCAAGTTTTAGGACTTCGCTCCAGAAATCCCCAGTTATCATAGGAACTATGATAGCTAGGAACAAACGGAGAAAACCAATGGAAACCTCTTGAAAAATGTAATCGCTAAGGTTCCTCAGATTTGAGATCAGGTCAAAAGTTGAGGCTCCAGAGGTCATCAAATGTCAAAGTTTTTTTTTGGCAAAACTGTTTTTCGCAAATAACTTTTTACCTAATAAAGATAAAGCAATGCGTTTGACGCCATCGTGTTTGTCTCGTCAATGCACTTCGAATCATATTCATCGTGACCAGATTAGGTCAAATTATAAATTTGACCTCAGGTAAAGGTCAAGTGGTGACCTAGGTAGGTAATGTTGCATATTTGGAGATGTGTCTCTACGAGACAAACACATTGGTACCGTTTTCACTTCTCTATCTTCATTATGTCAATAGTTATCGACAAAACAATGTTGGCTGTCACGAAATTGACCTGACCTTAGGTCACCGATATAAAAAAATCCGAGATATACAAATTATCGGTATCCTTATGAAATACTGCAAATTTGAAACCGATCGGCTTAAAACTGTGGCTGTGGTATTCCTGCAAACGTTTTGGAGGTGGGGTCATCACATGACCTGGTCTGGTGGCCTGACCTGAGATGACCCGAAGTCAAGAATTTCACATAATGTGGGTAGTTAGTTGCCGAACAGGTATGCAAAAAACGGCGGCGCTGCGCGTCGCCGTGTTTGCGCTATCCTCGAAAAACCGGAGGGGGCGGATTTTGCCCCCTCCAGGGCGCGTGTTAAGCATTTAATTGTAAATAATTTTCAGTTTCAGCTTTACCTACCAGTAAAACGTCTTTTGGGGCGGTGGCCGAATGGGCGCTTTCACATCAGCTTTGAGCCTGAGATAGCAGTAGTGATTCGCACGTGCACACGTGCACAGTGACCTTTCACAAATTTCCCCAGTGATGCCTCTTCACTTGATGATGCCCCCATTTCGTGATCCCCCTGTCGGAAAATGCGATATGTTCGAAAAATCCTGGCTACGCCGTGCTGAGTAACTTGAGTTCCACTATGTGGAAACTATTAACAGTCGTTCCCAAGATGCATGCAAATGTTATTCTCGATTGATGCGTTAGTTTCCGAGATCTGAAATAAAGTGGCGTATGTGCGCACGTGCATATTGGTGCACGCCCTGACACGCGTAAAACATGCTGATAGGCACACACTAGTCTGCATGCAAAAGCAAAAGCATGCAAAACTAGTCTGCCTCCTGAAACGCGTTATTACGGTCGGGTCTTGTCAAGTGAACCATCTGTCTACACAGCGAGAAACCTCGCGTTCGCTTCGTACCTGCCAGCCCGTATCACCTGGAGTACGAAACTCTGGTTTAAAGGGATTATACGGGCTTCCGTCCTGAAAGGAAATGCACTCTTTTGCAGTTGTATGAGCTGTAAACACGTTTAAGACATATAACATGGACCTCGATGCTAACTTAGTCCATTATTTCAGAAATTATCAGCGTTAAAACTTTGGTATTTTTCGAGACTTGTATCACATAACGAGTACTTGATCGGCATTACTGTCAACCACATCTATCATCTTAGAATCTGCAGCAATCAATTTTAGAGCTTTGTATTATCTGCAAGTCTTACGCTGGATCATACAATGATTATGCAATTCAAAACCTACAGGACTCTTCATTACTACACACCGTTCGTTCGGGTTTTGTGGTTTTCTTATCTCTGGCCTTCAGCGTTGATAATTTGGTGTTGGCGTATCGGCATGAAAATTCATGAAAAATATATAATTTTATGGGAAAAACTAGGTAACTGCTGCTGTCGTTAGAACAAAACAAGTTGTTTTTCTTCTCAAATATTGCTTATCTTACCGGAAATATGCCATAAGTGAGGTGTTTTTATTAGCATAAAAGAGATGACTGGCTCTGCCTCAGCCAGTCCTGCAGAAAATACGCGGTGGCATCACCGCGCACTTTGGAATGTCCTTACGTGCAGAAGAGGTAATTTCCATAAAAATGTGGCTACCGTGGGAATTCTACCTAAGTACGTTTTACTATGTAGCTCTATTCTGGGAGAAAAAAAAAACGTTTAATCCCAGGAAGGGATTATACGGGTTTCCGTCCTGAAAGTAAATGCACTCTTTTGCAGTTGTATGAGCTTTAAACACGTTTAAGACATATAACAGGGACCTCAATGCCCATTTAGTCCATTATTTCAGCAATAATCAGCGTTAAAACTTGGGCGTTTTTCGAGACTAGTATCAGATAACGAGTACTTGATCGGCACTACTGTCCACCACTTTTATCTTAAGATCAATTTTAGAGTTTTGAATTATCTGCAAGTCCTACACTGGATCACAAAATTATTATGCAATTCAAAACTGACGGGACTTTGTATTACTACACACTGTTCGTTGAGGTTTTGTGTTGCTGTGGTTTTCTTTTCTCTGGCCTTTAGCGTTGATAATTTGATGGTGACGTATTAATTTTTGGCATGAAAATTCATGATTTTTTTTTTTTTTGGGGGGGGGGGGGAACTAGGAACTGCTGGTGGGAACTGCTGGTGTCGTTGGAACAAAACAAGTTTATTTTCTTTCAAATATTGCTTATTTTACCGGAAATATGCCATTAGTGAGGTGTTTTTATTAGCATAAAAGAGATGACTGGCTCGGCCTCAGCCGGTCCTGCAGAAAATACGCGGTGGCATCACCGCGCACTTTGGAATGTCCTTACGTGCAGAAGAGGTCATTTCCATAGAAAATGTGGCTACCGTGGGACTTCTACCACCTTTATAAGTACGTTTTACTATGTAACTCAATTATTCTGGGAAAACCCCGTATAATCCCTTTAAGCACCATCCTAAGCTTGCGGCATGTGATGCTGCCAATCCTTTCATCACCAGTAAGTATAACGCCTTTATGGCTGATGTCCGAGCGGGCGCTTTTGCATAAGTTCGAAGTCTGAAATATGAAGTACTGGTCCGCACGTGTGCACGTGCCTAGTGGCTTGAGTTCTGCTACATGCAAAGCTACTGACAATCGTTCCTTAGAATGCATACAAGTGAACGCAGTCCGCCCGTGTAGCTCAGTCGGGAGATTGCTGGCTACAGGTCTGACCCACCCTGGCAAGGTGGGTTTGAGATGCTTCGGCGCTCGCTTTTCGCTCCTGGCGGGGATGACCTGCGACAGGTGGCAGCTGCGTTAAAATATGAGAGAAGTTGGCCGGTGGCAGCGGCCGCGTTCAAGATTAGATGAAGCCAGTGAGCCACCCAAGTCAGAGACCATCCTCAGTCGTTGGGGGACGTTCAACTTTCGCCTCTAAATTCTGCCGGTGACTGAAATTGCGCGATCGGATGGTAGGGTGCATAACAAGCTTAGCTTAGCGTGGGTCCTGATCTCGGAAATCTATCCCATCAAAACATTCGAACTAAATTTATAACAAATACAAGTTTTCATGTCGATTGGTCCAGTAGTTTCCGAGATCTGAAATACGGTGACTCACGTACATATTGAAGTACGCTCGACACTTGTAAAGCAACTATAACCTGGTTCCACTCCAAGTTTGTGGCTGTAAAAAACGAACATGATCGGTTGAATGGCTGCGGAGTAATAAGCCTCTGAAAAGCGTTAACCCTCGCCCTACGGGAGCTTTTTTCAACTTCACCCTACTGGGGGGGGGGGGGGGGCGGGGGCGGGGCGGGCAGGCTGACAGGCCCCTGTTAACTTCCAAACCAAGCAACTTAGAGCAATGCGGTAAGAA
>JAXIVJ010013398.1:0-10000 GCA_036785665.1 Chirona hameri | reverse complement strand
TGAGAAGTCCAAATACATTTTTTTTAAAACAAAATTTTCAACAAGAAAACAGAATAATCTAAAACCCGGATTATACGTCATCGAGACGTGTTCGGTGAAGATGTGTACCAAATTTGAAGTCGATATCTTCAACAATGACTGACTTATGACCTTCAAATGACAAAAATCGACCACCTCTCACAGCATTACTATGCATAAAAAACGCATTTCCGTTTTTGCTTTTTACTTATATTTGTATAGAACAAGCAATGTTCTAAGGTCATTTTTCGCGTTCTAGACCAAAAACAAACCCATAAACATGTATTATAACGCCTAATGACCGTAATCTCCAGTTTTACCTCGTGACCTCGGATGACCTTGACCTGACCCAAGGTCATAAACATCTTAGAAAGGTACTTAGAAGTGTCAGACACACGAATCATACCGATTTATCGACTGCGTATGCGTTTAATATCGCAATTTTGCGCGACAATTCCATCCATCGAGACCTTTTGACACGGTCAAACATGTTGTACTTGACCTGACCTGTGACGTCATCGGTGTCCCCGAGGTCAACACTATTATGTTTCCCTCGATACATTTCCCAGGGATATCAAATGCCGTTTGAATTTTTGCATTCGGTCCAGTAGTTCCGGAGATCCGAGGGGGGAGGGACAAAAAATAGCCCCCCTCCCCCCACCCCCCAGTAAGTCGCGTTATGAAATATACCCCAGTAACTCGCGGGTTAAGCAAAGGAAAACAAAAATAGCAACTCCACACAAAAATGCCGAAAAGTTGAGTGGCCATGCCCCCCCCCCCCCGACCCCTGTTCCTACGCCTATGTCTGCATGTGACTGTGACTGATGTATGACTGTCCCGGGTGTGATGGTATGTATGACTATCCCGAGTGTGATGGTAGGTATGACTGTCCCGGGTGTGACCCGCTATGTATATACTATGTCTACTGTGTGTACTATGTGTGCATGACTGTGCAGTGTGTATATGCACGTGGCTGTGACAGTGGGTGTGATGTTTCAGGCTTCGGCCGCCAGAGGCCGGGGGTGACGCGAGCGAGGCTCGGGGGGAGGCGGCTCCGGCGGCGGCGGCCGCCCCCCGGCTGGCCAGTAACCGCCGGCTCTCGTCGGCGATGGTGTCCTCGACTGCCTGTAAGCGTGGCCTGCTGGTCGCCGGCTCCGTCACCCTGCTGGTCGGCGTGCTGGCCGTCACCCTGCACCAGCGCCTGTTTGACGCCATTCTGGACAAGGTCAGTCTGCTGCCGGGCTGGGCTCAGCCCAGACGGCAGGATGCGCTCAGAATGGGTTGTCTCGGAGAATGAGATTAGATAGGGCGGTTAGAGCGGTGGGATGGGGTGAAGATAGAGCTGACACTGCGGAATACTCAGGCCAGCGGATTGTGGGTCATCTTCACAGGCCATGGGACCTTGTGTTGGCTTGAGGAGCGCCACCGCAGAAGAATCAGGCTATTTTGGCTTTTTGGTGACAAGTAGTGTAGAACCAGAGTAATGTGCTATAATCTGAAGGTTTGGCGAGGGTCTTTTGCTTCATCGTCTAATTCGTGTTGTATTGCCATGAGGTGAGTGTATTGCAAATAATAATGTTCTGGTTACATATCATTACAATTTACAATACACTATACACTGAACAATTTACATGGTGATAGAATGTGTGCTTCTATGGGCATCTTCATAGACACATTTTTACCATATTATCACACTTAAGCGTGGTGCACACCGGATCCGTAACGACTCCGTACTCGGTACGTCCGTAATGGTCTGAGGATTTCCCCTGCAGTCTCCAGACGTGGCGGAATTTTTTGACAATTTTCAAATGTGGCAACCGGTCGCCGTAAAACTGGCAACCTTCGCCATAACCAGTACGGACACAATGGATGGTGGGAAAACTGAACTTCTCTGTCGATTACGTCCCATACTGGCTTTGTCCCATCTGCCGCGTCCCCAGTCCCGGGCTGCCGTCCCGAGGGGTCACCCCCCACTGAACTCAATAACAACCGGCCGGTCCAGCTCCCACCAGTAACAGTTGGCAGCACTGGGGCGTTTGGCCGTTAAAAACCTACTACACCATAGGGTTCCCATGTTAAATCGATGATTTTCAGACGAGTCTGGCTCGTAACCTATAGTACATATTTTAAATCCGACTTCTGGAACAGATAGCTACAAGCCTTAGCTACAACGTTTCTATTTATCATTTTCCGATATTTCGGGCGTAAAGGGGTTAAATGGGCTTGGGGGTTAAACAATGTCGGAACGACCGCTGACCGCTTCCAAATGCTACTACAGGTACTGAAATATACACTACTTCGACCACTACTTCGTTGTAGAATTTAATATGAGTGCTTCCAAATGCTACTACATGTACTGAAAATACACTACTTTGACTACTACTTCGTATATTTGCTGGCGTTTAATTAAATAAATAAAGATATAATCTATGGAAATACAAGTTATTGATAGCAAACAATACCTTGAATTTATAATAGACAAAACAATTACGATACAAATTATATCTTGGCTAATTTGGGCTTAATTATAAAAATTATATCTCTGGCACATTTGGGCATTACATTCCTTACTGTTCTACCCGTTGTTCTATTATCCTGGGCCGGTCACCCTCCCGCGACCGGGCGGCTCCCGCCTGTCTCTTTGTCTGATAACCCCACGTTACGTCACTGTCCTGCCCTGGGGCGCCGCGGCGTGAGGGGGGGGGGGGATCGCCGGTGTCCAGAGGCGGAACTTTTTGTTTTTCGTTGGGGTTGTAATTGAGTCGGCGACGGGGGGGGGGGGGGGGTAGTAAAAGCGACGAATGATAAAAACGAAGTATGTGCACAATTTAAGTTTAACACCTTAGAATGAACATAGGTGGCATTACCTCATTACTGACGTATTTTAGCAACAGCGAGGTGTGCAATCTTAAAAAAAATTGAAAGTATCATGGTTGGGTCAAAGTAGGCAAATACTACCTCATGGTAGCTATTATTAAGGTTATACATAAATGGTGTGACTCAGCAACTAGCCATTTCTTGCAAGAAAGGCACCTGCTGGTGATGCCAATGGTCCAGGTCCGGTCCTTTTATATATTACAGTGAGATATAAAAATACATAAAACATATTTGATATTTCTCACAACTCACAAGGCCATGGGTGGATAATTGTTTTCAAAGTTGCCCCGGCCGAGGACAGGGGCGCAACCAAGGGGCCCTAGGGGGGCACGTGGCGGGAGATGTCCGTGAAGTTAGTGACGGAATCGGATTCGAATTCAGCGTCGAGTAGAGATTTGCTTCAAAATGTGGGAACAGTATTGGGTGCACGCTGATCACGCAAATGACATTCATTTTGACATTCAAGGTCATCTTCATAATCATCTTCAAGGTCGAAGGACTTCGGCTCAAAACGGCCGGAAGTTATTGTCCGATCGCAAAACAAAATAATGGTATAATTATATTCCTCGGGTCAATATCTAGGCGCAGCTTTCGAAACCTCACTGGAAGCAAATAACCTTGACCCTCATTTTCAAGGTCAAAGGACAAATACCCGAAGTTATTGTCCGATTGCCAACATAATGGTGGCAATCGGACAATAACTTCTTAGAGAGCCATCACTCAGTCAAAAATGAAGATATTGCTTTGAAATTTGGTATGGGTATTTTCCATACTCAGTACTCTCACATATATTCCAGTTTTTCTAATATCTTCGAAAATTTTGATTTTGTGGGGATTTAAAAAAAAAATAGGGGTCAAAACCCCCAAATTTTTCCAATCCGAGATGGCCATTTTAAAGAGAATGCCATTTTGTATCTTTGGTGAATTGCGTTTGCAATTTGTTTCAAAACTCTGTTTTCTACGATTTTGCAAATATTTCAATTTTTTACCAACATGACGTCATCAAAACATGATTATCTCCCAAACTACTCAACCAATTACAATTAAAGTTTTACAGCCTACGTCTAATTGTTGTAAACTCAACTGCCAAAAATTTCAGCAAGATGCATTGCATGTGTAAAAAGTTATTCAAGATAAACATCAGGGGGGCCTGTCAGGCGAGGGTTAATACCCTGCCTTTTAGGAATAATAAAAGATGTATGTAAAATTAGCAGCTGATTGATATTGCCCAATCTATCATTTTGAGGCCCGGCGCCTCAGAATTGCCTGAAACTTGACAGGTAGGTTGTCCTTGCCACGCTAAACACGAAAAACGTAAAATTATCCTGGAATACGGGCTACTTTTACAGTTATAACGTTTTAAGTTTTGAATGTCTGTCAGTTGAATATCTGGCTAACTTGACGCGGAAAGCCTCCAATTCCTGCGCAGTCGTTTCAAAATAAAGGAAGACAGACATTCAAAATTAAAAAAATGTATAGCTCTGAAAGTAGCTCGTATTCCAGGCTAATCTTACGTTGTTTTGTGTTCGGCGTGGCAAGGAGGGTCTACCTGCCAAGTTTCAGGCGATTCTGAGGCGACGGGACTCAAAACTCTAAAACGGTATAACTCTGAAAGTATCCCGCGTTCCAAACTAATTTTACGTGTTTCGTGTTCAGCGTGGCAAGGAAGACGTACCTGCCAAGTTTCAGGAAATTCTGAGGCTACGTGCCTCAAAATTGCAGATTGATACTGCTGGGCAATATCAATCTACTGCTAATTTGACGTAGCTTAATAAAAGAGACAAATATGACGCAGCTATGTCAAATATGTACATTTATTGGTATTGGTATCGCAGGCGTCACACGAGCTTCCATATGTAACCAATGAAATATCTATATTTCTCACCTCAGAGATTTCAGGATGATTTCAGGAGATTTCCGGATGATATCAGATATTTCTCTACATTAATGGGACAGAGGCCAGAGACGTTTTCAGGCAACGAGGGCAGAGGCGTTCTCAGGGAGCAGTGATGGTGGCACAGAGGCGTATTCAGGCAACGAGGGGGGGGGGGGGGGCAGAGGCGTTCTCAGGAAGCAGTGATGGTGGCACAGAGGCGTCTTCAGGCAACGATGGGGGGGGGGGGGCAGAGGCGTTCTCAGGGAGCAGTGATGGTGGCACAGAGGCGTATTCAGGCAACGAGGGGGGGGGGGGGGGGGCAGAGGCGTTCTCAGGAAGCAGTGATGGTGGCACAGAGGCGTCTTCAGGCAACGAGGGGGGGGGGGGGGGCAGAGGCGTTCTCAGGGACCAGTGATGGTGGCACATAAGCGTCTTCAGGCAACGAGAGGGGGGCAGAGGCGTTCTCAGGAAGCAGTGATGGTGGCACAGAGGCGTCTTCAAGCAACGATGGGGGGCAGAGGCGTTCTCAGGGAGCAGTGATGGTGGCACAGAAGCGTCTTCAGGCAACGATGGGGGGGGGGGGGGGCGGGGCAGAGGCGTTCTCAGGGAGCAGTGATGGTGGCACAGAGGCGTCTTCAGGCAACGATGGGGGGGGGGGGGGCAGAGGCGTTCTCAGGGAGCAGTGATGGTGGCACAGAGGCGTCTTCAGGCAACGATGGTGGGGGGCAGAGGCGTTCTCAGGGAGCAGTGATGGTGGCACAGAGGCGTCTTCAGGCAACGATGGGGGAGGCGTCTTCAGGCAACGAGAGGGGGAGGCGTCTTCAGGCAACGAGAGGGGGGGGGGGGGCAGAGGCGTTATCAGGAAGCAGTGATGGTGGCACAGAGGCGTCTTCAGGCAACGATGGGGGGGGGGGGCAGAGGCGTTCTCAGGGAGCAGTGATGGTGGCACAGAGGCGTATTCAGGCAACGAGGGGGGGGGGGGCAGAGGCGTTCTCAGGAAGCAGTGATAATGGCACAGAGGCGTCTTCAGGCAACGATGGGGGGGGGGGCAGAGGCGTTCTCAGGGAGCAGTGATGGTGGCACAGAGGCGTATTCAGGCAACGAGGGGGGGGGGGGGGCAGAGGCGTTCTCAGGAAGCAGTGATGGTGGCACAGAGGCGTCTTCAGGCAACGAGGGGGGGGGGGGGGGCAGAGGCGTTCTCAGGGACCAGTGATGGTGGCACATAAGCGTCTTCAGGCAACGAGAGGGGGGCAGAGGCGTTCTCAGGAAGCAGTGATGGTGGCACAGAGGCGTCTTCAAGCAACGATGGGGGGCAGAGGCGTTCTCAGGGAGCAGTGATGGTGGCACAGAAGCGTCTTCAGGCAACGATGGGGGGGGGGGCGGGGCAGAGGCGTTCTCAGGGAGCAGTGATGGTGGCACAGAGGCGTCTTCAGGCAACGATGGGGGGGGGGGGGGGCAGAGGCGTTCTCAGGGAGCAGTGATGGTGGCACAGAGGCGTCTTCAGGCAACGATGGGGGGGGGGGCAGAGGCGTTCTCAGGAAGCAGTGATGGTGGCACAGAGGCGTCTTCAGGCAACGATGGGGGGGGGGGGGCAGAGGCGTTCTCAGGGAGCACAACGATAATAGGGGGCAGAGGCGTTCTCTGGGACAGAGGCCAGAGGCGTCTTCAGGCAACGAGAGGGGGGGGGGGGGCAGAGGCGTTCTCAGGGAGCAGTGATGGTGGCACATAGGCGTCTTCAGGCAACGATGGGGGGGGGGGGGGCAGAGGCGTTATCAGGGAGCACAACGATAATAGGGGGGGGGGGGCAGAGGCGTTCTCTGGGACAGAGGCCAGAGGCATCTTCAGGCAACGAGGGGGGGGGGGCAGAGGCGTTCTCAGGGAGCAGTGATGGTGGCACATAGGCGTCTTCAGGCAACGAGGGGAGGGGGGGGGGGGGGCAGAGGCGTTATCAGGGAGCACAACGATAATAGGGGGGCAGAGGCGTTCTCTGGGACAGAGGTCAGAGGCGTCTTCAGGCAACGAGAGGGGGGCAGAGGCGTTCTCAGGGAGCAGTGATGGTGGCACATAGGCGTCTTCAGGCAACGATGGGGGGGGGGGGCAGAGGCGTTATCAGGGAGCACAACGATAATAGGAGGGCAGAGGCGTTCTCTGGGACAGAGGCCAGAGGCATCTTCAGGCAACGAGAGGGGGGGCAGAGGCGTTCTCAGGGAGCAGTGATGGTGGCACATAGGCGTCTTCAGGCAACGATGGGGGGGGGGGGGCAGAGGCGTTATCAGGGAGCACAACGATAATAGGGGGGCAGAGGCGTTCTCTGGGACAGAGGCCAGAGGCGTCTTCAGGCAACGAGAGGGGGGGGCAGAGGCGTTCTCAGGGAGCAGTGATGGTGGCACATAGGCGGCTTCAGGCAACGATGGGGGGGGGGCGGAGGCGTTATCAGGGAGCACAACGATAATAGGGGGCAGAGGCGTTCTCTGGGACAGAGGCCAGAGGCATCTTCAGGCAACGATGGAGGGGGGGGGGGCAGAGGCGTTCTCAGGGAGCAGTGATGGTGGCACATAGGCGTCTTCAGGCAACGAGGGGGGGGGGGGCAGAGGCGCTATCAGGGAGCACAACGATAATAGGGGGCATAGGTGTTCTCTGGGACAGAGGCCAGAGGCGTCTTCAGGCAACGAGAGGGGGGGCAGAGGCGTTCTCAGGGAGCAGTGATGGTGGCACATAGGCGTCTTCAGGCAACGATGGGGGGGCAGAGGCGTCATCAGGGAGCACAACGATAATAGGGGGGCAGAGGCGTTCTCTGGGACAGAGGCCAGAGGCATCTTCAGGCAACGAGGGGGGGGGGGGCAGAGGCGTTCTCAGGGAGCAGTGATGGTGGCACAGAGGCGTCTTCGGGCAACGATGGGGGAGGGCAGAGGCGTTCTCAGGGAGCAGTGATGGTGGCACAGAGGCGTCTTCAGGCAACGATGGAGGAGGGGGGCAGAGGCGTTCTCAGGGAGCAGTAATGGTGGCACAGAGGCGTTTTCAGGCAACGAGGGGGTGGGGGCAGAGGCGTTCTCAGGGAGCACAACGATAATAGGGGGCAGAGGCGTTCTCTGGGACAGAGGCCAGAGGCGTTTTCAGGCAACGATAATAGGGGGCAGAGGCGTTCTCTGGGACAGAGGCCAGAGGCGTCTTCAGGCAACGAGGGGGGGGGGGGGCAGAGGCGTTCTCAGTGAGCAGTGATGGTGGCACATAGGCGTCTTCAGGCAACGAGGGGGGGGGGCAGAGGCGTTCTCAGGGAGCAGTGATGGTGGCACGGAGGCGTCTTCAGGCAACGATGGAGGAGGGAGGGGCAGAGGCGTTCTCAGGGAGCAGTGATGGTGGCACAGAGGCGTGTTCAGGCAACGATGGAAGGGGGGGCAGAGGCGTTCTCAGGGAGCAGTGATGGTGGCACAGAGGCGTCTTCAGGCAACGATGAGGGGGGGGGGGCAGAGGCGTTCTCAGGGAGCAGTGATGGGGGCACATAGGCGTATTCAGGCAACGAGGGGGGGGGGGTGGCAGAGGCGTTCTCAGGGAGCAGTGATGGTGGCACAGAGGCGTTTTCAGGCAACGATGGGGGGCAGCGGCTTACTCAGGGAGCAATGATAGTCGAACAGAGGCGTCTTCAGCAAGCGAGGGGGGGGGGGCAGAGGCGTTCTCAGGTAATTATGATGGTGGAACAGAGGTGTCTTCAGCAAGCGATGGGGAGGGGGGGGGGGCAGCGGCGTTCTCAGGTGAGATGATGATGATGGAACAGAGGTGTCTTCAGAACGATGGGGGTGGGAAGAGGCGTCCTCAGGGAGCAGTGATGGTGGAACAGAGGCGTCTTCAGGCAACGATGGCGGTGGGACAGCAGCACTCTCAGGTAGCAGTGATGGTGGATCAGAGGCGTCTTCAGGCAGCGATGGGGGGGGGGGCGAGGCGTTCTCAGGTAGCAGTGATGGTGGAACAGAGGGATTCTGCGATGTGGGTGGGACAGCGGTGGTCTCGAGCAGCTATTGTGATAAGGTCGGTCGTTTCGAGGGGGGATGGTCCAATGGTTTTCGTCGGGATGATACACCGGCCCTTTGGAACTTTTTTTGCGTAAAACATTTCTCCCTGTAAAGCATCGCTGACCGTTTAGCGACCAACGAGCGTGATAAAGGCACAAACTATAACCAGTTATATTTGCTCGAAGCGGCTCCACTGGTCAAGCACGCGCTGAAGGCCGGCAATGGCCGCACTGTGGGGAGAACGCATCGCCGCCGCCGCCACACAGACACTCGTCAGAACACTACATTGGCAGATTCGCTCCCACGCGCCCGACGCATCGATTGCACCAAGGAAATGTGTTGTGTATTGAAAGTATCGGTCAACTCTCAGTCGGCTTTGCTTGTTGGTGTCAGTCGGATTTGCTTGCTGTTTTACGTGACGGAAATACACTAGTGCGCAGGTGTGTCGGCCGTGGTTGATGGGGTATGACCAGGTCGCCAGATGAGGTGCGATATGTGTACAGTGTTTAAGGTACACAGTGTCTATGGTACACGGTGGTGCAGACGAGGTGCACAGGCGGGGAAGGCGTCAGGGTCGGCCTGACTGCGTCACGAGCCCAATGACAGAGGATAACAGCCCCGTGTTGTGTAGCAGTCAGTCGCTACATTCACCACACATCTGACAAGACAGCTTACATCTGAGACACATCAGACGTCACAGCAGCACTTAGACAACGCAAGATTTCGGGCGTTGGTCACGACGACTGTATGTACAAACGCAAATAAATATGCCACACAACCAAACCACAACCAAGTCACTGATCAACACGCTTGCAAAATCAACATAATCTATACACTTATAATCGCGTTCGCAAAAAACAACATTTTTTTCAAAAATCACGAGTGCAGGCTTACGAAAAGTCACAAGCTCAGTGCAAAATTGGAAAACTCCGTCTCCCTCACAAAATCTGCAAACTGCCCGTGCTGTGTGCACTGTGTAAACCATTCATGGCGATGTCCCACTGCGCCATACTTCATAACCAGCAGACAGTAGCTCAGAAGCGGGTGGCGAGCCCGCTAGCTCCCACGCTGAGCGTAACAGAGACAAGTGAGACACGAGGCGGCTGGGTGCTGTTAATAAAGCCTTTAGGCCACAGACAGACAGCGATTATCGGTTAACTTACTCCAAGCCACGGCCTCGCCTAGAACAGAAATGACAGCGGTCGTCACTGGTGGTCTTGGG